>CAUYRT010028756.1:0-39312 GCA_963574885.1 Lepilemur ruficaudatus
TATGAGTGTAAATGAATCAGAAACATATGGGTGAAATTTCCTGGCTGATGTGAGCAGCCTCATACCCCAGGCAGTGCCCTCGGAGAGGATGCGTGGAATGTAAGGGCCGATGCCAGAATCTCGGGTGTAACGTTCAGGGGCACAGAACCCCCTCCACCCATGGACCCCACCCTTGCAGCGTGGCCTCCACATGGACTTCATCAGACAGGCGAGAGATTTTCCCGTGCCAGACCATTTCCCACGCTCTCTCCATGCTTGTCTTCTTCCAATAGCAAAGGCTGAGTGTGCGTGTGTATGCATATATGTGCACACTTGGGCACATACACACACGTGTTTTTTAATCCCCCAGTGGATATTGTGAACTAAGAGGCCAGGGTTCACAGAAAGCTGTAAAATAACAATAGTGGATTTCTGCTTAAATGATAAAATCTTCCTACAAGAAAATTAACTTCTTAAATATCAAGGCAAATACTAGCACTAAATAGCTGGGCAATTGCAGGCAAATTCAGCCATATGGCTGTGGCATCAATTCCTGGATACAAATGATTGAACTCCTGTTTAAAGCCCTGAGAAGAGGCACCACTCTCCCAAATTTTTGAATCTGCCCTTGTGTTCAGCACCTACGTTTTAGACCTGAGTAAGGAAACATAACCAGGGCTGTGTTGCATATTCCTTGCATATGGGTTAAGAAGTCAAAAGTCAGAATGATTGAGATGAAAATATGCACAGATGCCTCTCTGTCAACACAGTGTCTGCAAACCTATCTGGGTGAGTAGAGGATTGTGGGCTTTGATGCCTGCTGCACACGGACTGAGTCCTAATCTGGCCATTTATTTGCCGGCTGTTTGACATTGAGCAAGTCACTCAACCTCTCCGAGTGATTTCCTTATGCGTAAAATCATGAACCTTAAAGCTAATACACATAATGCACTCTGTACAAAAGAGTCCTGTAAATGACAGTTATCATCAGAATGAAAAGCTTCTCATTTACATTTTCAAATCAGACCTTCAGAATCACCCAGATTTGGGGCTGAATTATTGACACATTTCTCGAGCTCAGAGGCAGGCACAGCCTGTCCCGGATGCCAGTCCCTGAACCCACATCCGGTCTTGGTCACCAAACCGGGCAGTTCAAAGTAGGGATGTCCAACTGCCCCAGACACATTCGGAATTCTCCCCTGGTTTCTCGCGTTGCACCAGTCCACGTTAGATCAGCTCCTCACAGTGGCTTGCTTGCTGTTTGCATGTTGCTCTAAACAGCCTCCAGCTGCCTGTGAACACGACACTCTAACTCTCTCCCAGCTGGGTTCAAGCTCCATAGCTCTGCATCATTTCTCAAAGAGCAACAAGTAGAAAAACTTGTCCGCAGTCACTCGACACTTCATGCTTTGCCAGCTGACTGCACCATGCCCAAGTCAACTCTGCCAAAGTTCCCCTGGCCTGATTTTTGTTTGTTTACCAAATAAAATCCAAATGCTTTGTTCTGCCATGGTCCCGTCTCCGCTTCCCTGTCCCCTCCCAAGATCCTTTCAACTCCAGCTAGACAAGTTTACTCACCCTTCTCCAGCCACACCCAGTTCATACCTAGCCCCGTGCTTCCTGGGGCTGTTTTCTCCACCTCTGTTCTCTCCTGGGTGTCTTCCTAAATTACAGTCTTCCTTCAAAGCCTCAGTGCCTCCAACCTCCATCTTATCCCCTTCTGTACAGGGAGGACTCCCAGCCTGCTCCAGCCCACCTTGATCCTCCATTCCCCGACTCCTCCAGCACAGCCACGATCGACGTACCTGCTGTGGCCGGGACCAGCCAGCCCTGGGTGTGGTCTAGCCCCCGACTCGGAGCGTAAGCCCCTTAAGGGGAGGAACTGTGCCTTGTTGTACAGGCTCTGTAAGATTTCATTATGATAAAGATAGACTGAAGCAGTAGGAGGTTGACATGACTTATGATCTTATTAAGAAAGTCATTTACTTACTGCTGTCATATATAATCTGTTCTTTAGTTCTTATCCTTTTATTCTCTTAAACCACTTGGTCTGCTCTGGCAGAGGCAGAACACTTGAATGGACAGGCTGTGCCCGCTGGGAAACATACCCAGATGCCCCATCAGAACATGCTGCTTCTCTTCGTCAACCTCCCGGCCAGACCGCAGTTCCAGGTCGTGCTGCCATTTGGAGGCCGAGGCTTAAGGTGGGTCAGGAAAGCCTCCCAGAGGGAGACTGTGGGGCAGAGTCTTGAAGCGGAGACTAGGGAGGGCTTCTGGCCCAGCCTGGGCGAAAGCCTCCCGTGGTGTGTCACAGCATGGTCTCGAGCCTGGCTCATCGCCTGATTGAAGCGACTCAAACTGAAAAACAAATGCAAGATGATCGTATTTGGGGGGCTGTTCCTAAAATACGACCTAAAGTGTCTTTTAACCTCTTTATGGCTCAGTTTACCTATGGAGATAATAATTACACCTGGCTCATAAGAGAGTTGTAAGGTTTAGTTAAACAAAATCTGCTCTGTCCATATGGTGGAATATCATTCAGCCATAAACAATGACGCATTGACACACGCTACAACATGAATGAACCTTGAAAACACGCTAAGTGGAAGAAGCCAGACACAAAAGGACACATATTGTGTGAGTCCAAATGTATGAAATATCCTGAATAAACACATCCCCAAAGACAGAAAGCAGACTAGGGGTTATCAGGGACTGGCGAGAAGGGGAAATGAGGAGTGAGGTTATGAGTATGCAGTTTTCTGTGAAGCAATGAAAATGTTCTGGAATGAGATAGTGGTTATGGTTGCACAACCTTGTTGAAGACACTAAAAAAAACACTGAATTGTACACTTTTAAAGGGTGAATTAGTTTTCATTTTTTTAACTGTAAGAAAATAATATAGGCAATTGGCTTGGCATAAAGCCTGGCAGATATAAATGCTCAACACATACTGTCATGATTAAGATTATGATTACAGGAAAGAATAAGATAACAGAAAACAGTTAGATGTGGCTTAAACCCTGGCCATTCCACCCGCTGGCTGTACTGAGTGCCCTTGCGTGAGGTCTGTCAACTGTCTTAGACTCAGCTGCTGCTGAAGGTTAGTTGGGAGTTACAATATGTTCTTATTCTGAGTATTCAGTAATATATGTAAAGCCCCTTTGCACAGTGCATGGCATGGGGTAGATGCTCAGCAAACCATAGTCCTCTTCCTCTTGATTTCCTATGAAATCTCATTCCTGCAGTGATCTTCAGAACACACTACAGCTGAGAAGGAGTTGGGGTTCCATCCCTACAACTAATGAGAACCCACCACCAATGCTGATTGGGATAATGCAAAGTGCTTCCCTAGAGAGCCCCCAAACAGAACGCCAGGAGAGCCAGTGGGGATTTCGGCGGGGAGGGGAGGCCAGCAGCCTGAGCAGAGGATGCACATCCGTGAACTAGGTCTCAGCTAGGCTACAGAATGAGTCAAGGGGTCAGGGACCCAGCAAAGCAAACAAGACCTGGGAACTGAGACAAACTGTTCAGCGTAAAGGCCATGGTGTTAGGGCCTAAGGCAAGACCAGGCCTGTTTATTTAAAAGACACTAAACTAGATTGGACCTAAGACCTGATATCTGTTATCCTCAACTAGTCGGTAAATCATTCTGGCTGTCATAGAAGCCTAGGAAAAGGGGAGGGAATGGGAAGGCAGAGGGGGAGGGCAGAGTGGGTCCTGGGGAGCTGGGTGTGATTAATCATTCCACCTCTCCCTGGACAATGCAGTTCAATGTGCAGCAGCTGGGGGTGGGAAATCCTTTCTTGAAAATTCTTCGTCTCCTTATCCCACAGTCCGACCGTCCTGCCAAAAGGTTGCCACAGGATAAATTTAAGGACAAAATGCAGTGATTTGTTAGATGCAAAATCTCTGAGATGGGAGGCTTTTTGCTCAAGAGTTGAAATTGTTGCATTGATAAATGTTGGTGTCTATTGCTGCAGGCTATCTCGGGGGCTTGGGGGAAAAGGGAGATTTTGATCCCTTGAAGAAATTTCTCCTAGCTGTCTCTTAATCTATTCTGGGATCAATATTAATGCTGTCAAAATACTTAAACTCTTCTTCCTTGTTGTCACCCATCTATGTATGAATTCATTACAAAGGCCAGATGCAGGACAATAAAGTGTCTGCAGATAAAACCAGGGGAGATTATTTTATTATAATCCATAGAGGAGGTACCTGGCCAGCATAATAAATGACATCAGGCACCTTCACTGCAAATGGTGGGGCCAATTCAGTTTTTCTTCCTTCATTCTTCAACAGAGATCCATTTCCTTAACAGCCATTGGAGTCCAAGGCAGAGGCGTGCACATGTGTTTTTGCTTAGGGCCTGTGTCTGCAGTGATGTCCAGGCTGTTTCTCAGGGACCTGGCCAGCACAACTTAGTAGAGTTTGGGCTTGCAACAGCAGACATTCTGTGTTTCAATAATTTCTCCTTTCAGAAGAGCGTACTGTACCTCCAGGCGGAGACTGAGGTTTGGAGCCCGCCGGGAATGCAACTGCAACAAAGAGTCTTGAAAGCCTTTGGCTGCTGGCGCTCCTGTTGGCAGGGCTCCACTTACTGATTTGCACATTCATCCACTCCCTGACACATATACCCACTCACTTATACAAATTTAGACACACACATGCATGCAAATCCATGTGCATGTGCATCTCACACACTGGCACACGCTCACACACACAGACATACACGAGTACCCTTGTGCATGCACCGTTGAAAATGCACCACATGCACACATATACATTGCTCATATGTATAGGAACATGCATAAAAAACCATGGATGTACGCATGCAGGTGTACACACATACATACCCTTTACGCATAGGGACAGGTTGGTTGTCACCACCACAGCAAGGATTCTGTGACAACTTTGTGGTGTCCAAATTATAGCCATATTTACAGTCTTCCAGACAATTGCGACTTGCTATAGAAGTGACATTTTTTAAGAGACATAATGAAAACAATAACAGCATTTGTCCCACCAGAAGAAGTCTATAAATCACTGTGCCTCACTCCCCAACAAAAGGAAGAAGCAAAGCCTTGTTCAGAACATTACTGAAATGTGACCGGGTATTAACGTTGGAAAGACCTTCCAGCAGAAACATCAAGCCACCCATATTAGCACAAGCCAATAAATAAGTAAAGGCTGATTTGGCCACCAGCAACTTCTGGAACTGTTTCGATTTGAGGTGGATGAGATTCTGATGGTGATGCTCTGGTTTGTCAACCCCCACACCTCTCTGTGGCTTTCGAATAGAGACGGGCTTCCTGGTTTCTTTCCAGCTTGGGGATTTTATTTTTGCTAATGGCATTTTTAAGGGTCCAAATAGGCCATTTGCTTACACAAGAAATGCAATGGAAAGAAGTAACATCTTTTTTTGTTGTCATTTTCCAGTTTGGCAAAACCACATCTTAGAAGTAAAGCAGAAATTTTGGAGGCAGTTCACCTAAGACCCCAAACTAGATTTACAAACAGTGGGATAAATTTTTTAATGGGACTATATTTGTTTCTAAATAGCTGGCAAAGGGAATCATGATTTTCTTAAATTCAACCCTAACAAGCGTTGATCTTCTCCCCATCCCACATGGGACCTCCCACTCCCCACTGCCCATCTCAAACCCTAATAAACAAATCCCTCCCCTAACACCGTCCGCCTCAGAGAAACGTGAAGTGAGTTGTTCTTGAGTCCAGCTCACAGCCACTCTCGGGGGCAAATAGCGTGCAGGGGGTGCTGGAAGTCCAGCAGCCAGAGAAAGCAGAATGGGAGGAGACTAGGGTGGGATGTGGGGGTGGGGGGAGTTGGGCAGCAACTTTGAGTCTGAGAAGTCAGAGCCCAGGGTGCTGCCTGGAATTCCAAAATGGGGAAAGAGATCTCAGCTGCTTTCATATGGAAATGGGCCTGGAAGCAGACTTTGTCTCTGCTTGGAACCGAAGCCAAGACCAAGTTCAGTGAACCTAACACACCGTTCAATCAACCATTGAAACGCTGCAGAAGAGAAGGCAGGAAAGGGAGGGCAGAGGGTCAAAGAGGCTCGCCTTTCATTTGGACTTGGTTCCGGAGGTGACAGTAAGCAGAAATCAAACACTAAAAACAACTTGAAGGCAAAATCCCTTCGATCAGGAAGGTGCATCGGGCCTCGCTTTAAGTGAAAGAAAAGAAGGGGAGAGAAGAAGGAAATTGAAAATGAAAGCAAGAAAGCAAGCAAGTAGAAAAAAATAGAGAGAAAAGATGTAGGGGACGATAATCACTCAAAGCACTGATTCTGCAATTGACAAAATAAATGCAAATACATTTGCCGGGTGTAACAGAAAGAAGGAAGGAACTTGCCCATAGTTGGCCATGATTTCCCCGTCTCCTTATAGAAAGGCTTTTGGATATCCAAAGATTCTTAAAGTAAATACTAACTGGATTTCTGAAGGTTTACTTTTGGACTTGCTTTAACTTTGTTTTGTTTTTATTGCGTCTTCAAAGGAAAGCACCTACTCTTTGCAAAAAGAAGCTGATATAGTTTCTTCTTATATACTTTTTTTTGGAGACTAGTTTCCTGTCTTTTGTCCTTGATTTATTATTGCCTTTATTTGTTCTCCCCCTTTGATTCATTTTATTCTTATTTTAAAAGAGCAGCTCCAAAGACCCTGCTATTTTCATGGAAATTGCTCAGTAGTAACAATTTCAGATAGCTTCCAAAAGAATAATCATCACACTGGCTGTTTCACCCAAGACGCCTTGCAGTATCTCACATAACAATTTACTAATTAATGACAAATTAAATGGAATTTGGTAAGAAGAATCAGAGGTTAGAGTAGTGGTGTATATTGTGTGTAAAAAGGTATGCAAATATCTCCCTTCCATTTGTGGCTCATCAGTGGGAAATAATAGCTATTCTGCTTGAAAATCTCACATGCAGGAGGGCTGCTGCAAAGAAGTAGAATTTGGAAATTATACATTGTTTTAATTTTTTAACAGTTTCTTAGATTAGATACTATTCCTTCATCCTAAAGGCACAATGAACTTAGTTTTTTTTTTTGTTTTAACAGCTTTAGATTCATAGAAATTCAGCTATACTTTGCTGCTTATATTAATTACATATTTGGAGGCAAGAAGCAATCTTTGGGAATCAGTGAGTAAAGTTTTCACCTTTCATAAGAGAAAAAAAGGCATTGATTCCAATTTCCTGAAGCAGGCATTGGAAAACTATAACCCATAGACTAAATCCAGACCTTCGTCTGTTTTTGAAAATAACATTTTATGGGAGTACAGTCACACTCAACTATCCACATATTGTCCGTGGCTGCTTTCAAACTACCGTAGCAGAGTGGCAATGGAGATCTTGTGGCCCCTAAGCCTAAAGTATTTACAATCTGGCCCTTTACAGAAAAAGTTTGCCAACCCCTGTCTTAGAGGATAAAGCTGGGGAGAGAATATCTATCATAAAGAAAGAACAAAAGGTTTTAAACTTAGAAAACGCTGAAATTACTTTAATGTATCCTGCCACTACTTAAGGTCTACAAATGATCTTCATCACTCCAGCTGCCACAGAAATTTGTCAAATGTTCTTTCTTGTTCAATGCACATGTAAGGGGACATGCCTTCCTTCCCCTGCCCCAGTTCTCATGTAGCCCAGAGAACAGGCAACTCACCTCAGGGAAACACTGGTCATCCTTAATAAGAAAAGGCTTTGCAAAGAGTGACATGTGTCTGCCATCCGTGGAAGTTCTGGGGGAACCCAGAAGGTTTCCCACATCAAATAGGGTGATTGCTTTGGACACATGACAATTTATTTTTACTGCTTCTACTTTTGACAGTGAAACAAAATATTTTTGCCTGTCCTTATTTTTCATCTTCAATTTATCTTCTTTTCAAAATATTAATGCCCAAAAGGCATTTGGAGGCATGCAAATGTCTTCTTATATTTAAAATATTTAATATATTATCTCCTGGGATATGTAGGATGCTACAACCACATATCTGTTTAACTCCTGAACATCGCATTTGTGTTGATGGGGCAGAGACAAAGCCCAACACAGAATGAATTCCCCTTGCATGCACACAACTTGGTACCACCAAAAACACCTACCGCAGCACAGCCAAACACCAGCTTAAAGTGGCAAAGTTTGTAAGTAAACATGACTGGACATTATTTTTCCCCGTCAGTAGGTTGATCACGTGTCTGAATTGGCTGGCTGCTCTAGCACAATCTCAGCCTCTTAGCACAGTCTCAGCCTCTTTCCCCCTTTAGCTTCTAGTCTCTAAGATACATCCAGGTGCGTTGTAGACCTGATGGTTCGGAGAGAACACTGGACTAGGAGCTTGTAGCCAGACAGACGATGTGTCTTAGGCACGTGACCTAACCACTCCAGGTTGGAGGAGAAAACTCGATTAGTTCACGATGGCCAAACTTGTTCTCCATGCCACCTCTCAATCGTTCATTCAACAGTATTGAGCACCTACTTTGCCCTAGCACTAAACTAGGTTCTGGGTAAATAGCTGGGGAAAAAGACACGACCTAAGGTAGCTTGCTATTATGGGAATGTGTTGTGAGAAAGAAAAAATTAAAAACACATACACACCACAAATATATAATGACAAAATTATGACATGTGCAACCAAGGGCCATGAATAGGAGGAGTTCTAGGTAGGGCAGTCCTCTCCAAGGAAGTGACATTACAGTTGAAACTTGAAGGATAAGCCAGCTAGAAAAGCAGTGCTGGGGTGGGGGAAGTATCCCAAATAGAGTGTGCAGCACAGGTAAAGGTGCTGAGACTGGAAAGAGCAGAGCACATTCAAGTAATTCAAGTAAGACCTGCACCTGTGGCCGACATTACTAATCGATCACAGCCCTCTTTTCTGTTGAAAATAGACAAAGCCTCAGAATTCTCAACACAGCACTCCAGGCAGCCACTACCAATCAATTGGAGTTGGCAAATGCTGAAGCCTATTTGTTATCCCCGGACCACTTGGTTCTAGAAGGCTCTTCCAGGCCTGGAATTTCAGATTCCATGATTCTCATTTTACTCAGCATCTGCATACTAACTCTTGACCTGAGTCTCCTTCATGTGCCTGTTTTCTTCTAACTTGATTGACTTCCTGAAGATAATGAGCCTTCTCTCTCTTCCCATTCCATTCAATTCCTACAGGCAAAACCCCTTTCCACAGCTATATGCCAAAGGATCTTCAAATTCCCTTTCCCCAGTGCAATCTCAACTATATGTATCAATTATCTAATGCTGTGTAACAAGCCACATCAAAATCTAGCAGCTTAAAACAACAGGTTACCTTTCTGAAAGGTTCTGTGGTTGGCTGCTCAGCTCTCACCTGCTTAGCAGTGTTCAGATGGGGGCAGTTGGGAGGTGGCTGGACTTCTCTGCTTGATCATCACCCCAGCTTCTTAAACATGGAGTCTCGGAGTAGAGCCATGAGAGGGTGAAGTGGAAGCTGCAAGGCCCTTCCAGGCCTAGTCTCAGAACTCTCATCACATGGCTCCTTCCCATTCAATTAGGCAAAGCAAATTACAAGGCCAGTCCCCACTGGAGTCCCCTCTTTCTCTTGGGCAAGGCAGCAAAGACACATTGTAAGCGATGTGCATCCAAGAAAAGGAGGACTTTGTGGCCATATTTTTTTATCTAGCCCAACAAAAATTTATTTCAAAATTGCCGAGGTGGACCAAACAGCCAGGCTTCCTAGGCCTGAGCCCATTGCATGCTCTACCATTTGACACTCCCAGGCCTTAAGGCATTACTTGCCAGTTGGCAGTTGGGAAGCCTAATAAAATTGGGAAAATTCCTCAGACCACAGCTAGCCTGAGTATGATGCAGCTAACCGGTAAACAAAAACTTTGACTTGGAACAGGTCTGCTTATTGCTCTGGTGACACCAAGTCACTGACATTAAAGTTCCAGCTCAAACCCCTTAAGAGTGAGTCTCTGAACCATCTGGTGCTTTTCCTTTATGACTTAACTACTTATCACTTTCTACCTTGTAGAGATTGTATCGATATTTATAGATGTCATAGTAGAAAGAGCTTGGATTCAGGGCAGATGGGCAGATTTCGATCCCAAATGCACCTCATACTAGTTGGATAACCTAGAGAAAATACCTGTGCCTTAGTTTCCTCATCTGTTCAATGGGCAAATAGTAACTTGCAAGGTTGTCATGAGAATTAATGGAAATAAATGCAAAGCCTCTAGTGAAACTACCGGCATACAGTGGATATTTGAGAAATGCTGGCTGTTACTGCTATTCTTAAATGAGGTTTGATCAGGGAAGTCTTCATGGGAGAGGCAGGCTTGAGCTGAGATTTGAAGAATGAATAGGATTTGGGTGTTGGGGAGCAATCTGGTGGAGAAAGTAGCAGACAAAGAAACACACACTGTGGGTTATTTTGTGTAAATAACTGGACCAACCTGGCTGGAGTGGTCTTGTCTTTAAACTCAGCCTCTCTCCATTGGCTTAGCAAATAAAGCAGGGGAGGATACTGAGGTCAGATAGGCAGGAATTTTGAATGCCTAGACACGGAGCCTGGGCTTTTTTTTTAGCAGACAATTGAGGGTCATGGAAGGAGAAAAGGACAAAATGAAAAACAATCAGAGTACAATTAGTCCTACGGCCATGACAGGGATGCTAGCCTGGAGAAAGACCAGAGGGAGAGGACCCACTGGGAAGTGGCATGGTGTTTGGAGGTAAAGTGTGCCAGATTGTGCCTTCAAACTAGTGCTCGTCTCTTCAACTGAGGCTCTGAGTGGTTTGAAATTATGTCCACAGATTCTTGGATACTCCTCTTCTGGAAAGACAGGGTCTATTTCCTCCCCTTTAACATGGTCGGCATCAGTGACTAACCTTCAATGAACAGAATGTGTTAAAAGTGACATTGGGGAACCTCAAAGTCTGTGACAGGAAAAGCAATACAGCTTCCACCTGGTTTTCTTTCCCTTAGGATGCCTGCCCTTGGAACTCAGCTCCCAGGCCATGGGGAAGCCTGATGGAAAGGCCACATGCTCCAGCCCCAGCCCCATCTGGGGTCCCAGCTGACAGCCAGCAACAGCCTCCAGATGTGTAATCGGGAGAGCCTCTGGATGACCCCAGCTGATGCCCAGTGGAGCAGAGATGAGCTGTCTCCACTGAACCCTACCCAAATTGCTGATTGGTGAACAAAATAAATGTTGTTGATATTTCAAGTCACTAAGTTTTGGGGTGTTTTGTTCACAGCAATAGTTAACAGGAGCCAGCTGTTCTAGTTACTGTCTGGGTATCACACACATACTGGTTGTTCTTACAATTGTTCAGAAGGTCAAGTACCCAGAAATTATGATTTTTTGTGGAACATTCCCTCTCACGTCACTCTCTTCATTTCCTTTATAGCATTGATCACAATTTGCAATTATAGTCTGTATTTGCTTTTTACGTGTTTTTCTTTGCCTCTCCCACTGGAATAGAAACACCCCTGGTACCCTGACCTTGTCTGTCTTGCTGGTGCTTGGCATATGGGGAGCACATGATAAATATACATGGAATAGTGAATGAGCAGATAAAACCATGAAACCTGGATATATTCAATTCCATTACACAGCAACCACTCACAGAAGACATGTGCCAAAGTTTTAAGGAAAGAAAAAATTATGCAGATGGCAGGGTGCAAACTCAGACATGACTCCATACTTGCATCACGCAGGGCTAGCCGAGTTCAAGTGCATCAAGAATGCCTAAAGGGATCTCTCTCTGTGTGTGAGGGCAATGCATTGATGTGCATTATCTATTCATAAGCAATTCTTGAGCTTCTGCAGGGAGGGTGGATGCGGGGTGGGGGGCGGTGAGAATAAGACACTGTTACCTCCTATCTTAGTCCATTTGGGCTGCTATAGGCTGTATGTCTTATAAAAAAACAAATTTATTTCTCACAATTCTGGAGGCTGGGAAGTTCAAGATTAAAATTCTGGCAGATTCAACATCTAGAGAGGGCCAGCTTTCTGGTTCTTCTTGATGTGTCTTCACATGGTAGAAGGGACTAGGGAGCTCTCTGGGATTCCTTTTAGAAGGGCACTAACTCCTTTTGTAAGGCTCTACCTTCTCAACCTAATCATCTCCCATAGGCCCCACCTCCAAACACCATCACATTAGGGATTATGGTTTCAACATATTAATTTTAGGGGAACACGAACATTCAGACCGTAAAACGTCCTTCATTCTTTTAGTCATTCAACAAACCCTCATTAAGCATATACTATGTATCTATTCTGGCAGTGGCCAGAGCCTATCCTCAGCACTGCCTGTAGGAAAATAAGCAGGATGCAGCTCCCTGCAGTGCGGTGACAGAGAGAAATGGACACCGGCAAACTGAGTTACAAGACAATGTGGCAAACACACATCCGACGTGCACAGAGGACTGACCGGTCCATGGACGATAGTCTGTGGCCCAGTCCCAGGGCTCCACGACAAATGTCATCCTTAATCCTAGTTTCACCCACATTCTCCCTTCCTTCCACTTACATCCCTGTCCCCCAAGCCAGGAAAGAGTCAGCAGGACTGAGAACAAGGCCCCCAAAAAGGCCACTGGGGCAACAGCCAGTTTCCGCGGCCCTCCCCAGGCGCCCCCAGCCCTCACATGCTGCATCCCGCCTGGTAGTTGCCAGGCCCAGGCGCGCAGGGTCAGCCATCCCCGGGGCACACTCAACTTGTCCTCTGACGTGGGAACCACAGAGCCCCGGGGAAGCCCGTGGATGAGATGGCCAAAATCAATTTTAACTAGGTCCCATGACAGGGTAAGATGTTTTTGTTGCAATATTGTCTCGATAAAAGGTATTGTAATATTTAAAATGTAGTATCGATCCCGCCCTGAGCACCATAAATCCTTGCAGGCTTTGAGAGCTGACCGCAGGGGCCGCGCTGGCGCTGGGGGACGCTGGTGCAAATGCTTTGCCTTCGGAGCCCCGCGTCACCCACCAGAGAGCCCAGAGAGCCCTGCTGGCCTCGGCCTCCCTCCAGCATCAAAGGGGAGACGCCGGGATCCCCGGGCTGACACGCGAGAACCTGAGAGAAACTGTTTAAACAAAGGAATCAAAATACGAAACTGAATCACCTGCTAGTGTTTTATTAGGCCTTGTTCTGAATCAATGCAAGCCCCAGGGCCCGCGATGCCTCATGCTGAAAGGGAATACTTTTTCATCCTAAAACGAAATCAGGCTGCTTAAGTAAAACAGATGTCACCGTGGAGCGCCGTGTCCCCAGCCCCTCCCTCCGTCCCCCAGCCCAGAGGGATCCCGCGCTCGGCCCCAAACCCACGTCGGCCTGGAAAATTCTGAGCCCTGGAGTTTCTGCATCCTTAGGCCACAGAAGTTTTCTTTTCCGTTTGCCCGGGAGGGAGCCCGGGCGGGGGCCGGGGGTGCGGGGCGGCGAACGCGTCCGCCGAGGATTTGGAGAGGCGGCGGCGACGAGAAAGGCGGAGAAGATTTTCATTTCCTGTGTTACGGGGTGCAAATAATATCAGTATGAGAAACCTGGCGGCGAGATGGGAGATAGCAGCTTTTACACTGATAAGTATTTGTTCATTTCCTGACAACAAAAAAATATAAATCTCCCCAGAAATGAAACGGCGCGGCGCGTCGGGCCCCGTTGTGGCGCGGCCGCGCGCGAATCGGGCACCGGACGGCGCGCGCCCGCCTCGCCCACTTTTGTGTCACTTATTTTCTCGGCGGGCCCGATTTGCATTTTAATGGAAGTAGTTTATAGACTTCTCCGCTGCCTTCGGAGTGCCACAAGTGGCATCATTAAGTGAGCTAAGCCGGATTAATGCTGATAGTAAAGTCAGATAACACAGTAACAGAGGCCTGCGCCCCATTTGCATTAGGTGAGGAGCGCGGCGCTGCCTGGTGGCTGGCGATAATTTGTAAGCGCGATATGTTGTACTTGAGAGGATAAGATTAAATTTAGTGGGTTTAACTGTCATCCCAGTAAGTCAATTACTTCATCTTTTCAGCCTTTGAATTTCTTTTATAAATAAAATAAATGGAATATTGAGCTGCTCCGCAGCCATTTCGAGCTCCCATGAAGAAGCATTACACAGGCCGGGCCAAAAAAATAAAAGGCTTCGGATTCAGCTCCATAAACAAAATATAAACTCCATTCAGGTGCCAGCATGGCAGCAGCCCCGAAATATTGTCCATCTCTCATATCACAAGCATGACAGACTCCATTGTGACTTTAGTTTCTCCATAATAGGAAATATTTATGTTGTGCCTGGGTCTTTTCTATTCCTATCCCTCTTATTGTGGGCGGCAAACAGGCAATACGGAGCCGTGTGCTTCTCCCTCCCTCTCCCTCCCCCGCCTCTTTGTGCCTGGCACTAAATATTTAGTGTTGGGGCGGATATTAAGGAAGCCTCATGACCCAAGGAGATGCATCAGATTTCAAGCAGGTCTCAGATAAAGAGAATAGGGCAACTTCTTTCACGGCCTCTTCCTCTCCCCTACCCTGGGCTGTTGCCACCGAAGATGGCTTCTCTGGCTGCAAAGTTTAGCTGTCTAGCATCAGCCAGTGGGATCTTGATAGAAGAATCTCAACATCTTTATTTATTCAAAGGGGCGGGGGGAGGAAAGAAAAGGAAGTCAAGCAGTTGAACCCCTATAGGTGGAACCAGCCAGGGCAAGTCATGTTTTAGGAGACCCCCAACTCTGTTGTCTTCCCTACAGACTTAAAAACATGCACTAAAAAAAAAAAAAATGGTAATCTGCGTGACTATTTTTCTTAATCATGAATGAATGGATGGGTGGGTGAGTGAGAGAAAGACACAGACCAAAAGCATAGTCTCAAAACCCTATAAACTGGTGCCTAAAGAGTTTGGCATAAGGTGCAGATGAGCCACCCCTGGTAAGAATCAGGAGTCCGGCAAGACTTCTTGCCTGTGTGCCCACTCCATGCCCTCACCTGTCCGGGTCCTGTATAGCAAAGGAAAGGCATGAAGAACTGCCCTTGAGAGGATTAGCCACATAGACTTTGGAGAGATCCAGGAAAATATTCAACAATCAGCCTTCAATAAACTAATCCACAGTGATGCATCTATAAGAATGAGGGCATAAAAGGCTCTCAGGTTCCTGCCCATCTTCTTCTCCTACTCCTCTTCCACCAAGACACTCTTCCCATCATACCTGAACATTGCTGTTCATTTGCACAGACTATTTCTCGTTTTTGGAAAGGCTGCCTCTTCCTTCTTCACCTGCAGAATCCTAGCCTTTTCAAGACCCATGCCATCCATTTCTTCCTCTGTGACCCTTCCCCAGCCCACATAAATAGAAGGCCCTCTGTGCAATCCCTGATACAGCAGCCCATGAGTACTCTTTCATAAACATTTACTGATATGCTGCCTCCCATAACAAGCTATGAGCTCCTTGAGAAAATGTTGCTGTCTCTCTCATCCATTCATCTCTCCATTCTTCCATCCTTCAAGTACTGTATTGAGTGCTAGGGACACAAAGATGAATAAGATGTAGTTCTTGCCCTCAAAGAGCTGAGACTTAGAGGTGAAACATGCTTATCAACAAGTGTAATATCTGTTTTCCTGGTATTTGGCACAATATTTGACCTGTAAGACATGCTAAGCAAATGTTGGTTAAATGAACAAAGTTTCAGAGAGACAGGAGATTTAGCCTGGGAAATTCTGTAAACCCTTAACATAAGAGTTGTGAGACTGCTAGCACGTCTTCCTCTGCTATCACTTTCTTTGTCTCTGGAAACTTTCTCAGCTTTCACCATCACAGTCAAGTATTTCAACAAAAGAACTAGAGGATTTCTCCAGAAGGGGCATGGGTCTTAAGGTAAAAGCCTAAAATGATTTCAGATGAAACAGAGCTGCTCAGGTCCATTCGAGAGCTCTCCAGCCAGGCAGCAGACTCTATCCCAACACCCGCTCCAGACAGAAATCTCTCTAAAATAGTAATACATTAATTCACACTTTCAATGCCCACTCCCACTATGTGCCAAGCACTATATTAGTTAAATACTTTGGAGGAATATAAAAATGCATCATATCGTATCTTCAATCTGCTCACAATTCTCTTTGGCTGGAAGGTGTGGGGCAGCAGACAAGTGTGTGGTTAGTTACGAGGGAGCTGAAAACAACCTGCCTCCTGTATTCTGATTTAGTCCTTTAGTCACTTGTCAAAAATCTGCAGGCAAAGTATTATTAATAACATTAATTACAATGTTTTTTATATGTGTTGTATATTTTTAAAAAATTTTTAAGTGCATCATATATCCTGTATCTCCTTTGTTAAGTGCCAAGTGGCTACCTCTCTCCACCTCCTGCCCCTAGAAAGCCTCCAGAGGACCCAGTAGAGATCCCAATTGGGAAGCCTTTGCCAGGACAGAAAATGAGAGGGGTGTGTGTGTGTGTCTTTCTCTGACTTCATTCCAAAGCCAAATATATAAATGACTTTTAGATTGCCCCTTGTCTTGTAATATCCATGCCTCTGCCCTTCACTAGTGCGGATAATCGAGAGTTCACTGTACTGTGATTAATTATGTGGCCGGGGCTGAGAGCCAACAGTCCCAAAGTGCTAAGAGTTTCAGGCGCTTTAAGATGGATGGGAGTTTTGTTTGTTTGCTTAATTGTTTAACTTTTATCTGGTATTGATTGATTGCCCACTCTGTGCCAGGCACTCTGCTAAACACTTTTGTGTACATCATCTCATTCGATCCTCACAGCAGCCCTATGTGATGTGCGCTATTATTGTCCCCAGTTATCCCCATTTTGGAGCTGAGAAAACAGAGGGTCAGAGAAGGTAAATGACTCTCACAAGGTGGTAAAGGCTGGCAAATGTTTTATAAAATATGATTAATGATTTGATCAGCAACTGATGTATTATCCAAGGATCACAGGCATTAAGTGCCTACCTCTCTTTTAGCTTAATAGCCCCCCCAAATTGCTCTTCTATATCTTCAACATAGGATCCAAGACACTTTTCAGGATTCCACGTAAAGTTTTTCTGAGTCCATGGCCAATCTAGAAAAATAAGTTCTGATATTTCCTAGCCATGCTCAACACATACACCTTAGAGATTAAACCTGAGGCTGTGGGCAAGCGACTTAGATGGTGGCAACATATCACATTGTAAGTTCCCTTCTTTAAGTATTTTCCCCTTACAGTAAAGGAGAAAAGGAGGTGCTAGCAGGTGTGTAGTATGTGGCAGGATGCTGTACATGCATGGCCTCATTAATCATGGCAATACTGAAAGGTTAACACTATTACTCTCTTCTGCACAGAGGAACCGAGGGCGCAACAAATAAAGTGTGCACAAAGTCACAAAAGTCAAACCCAGCTCTGTTGGGCTTTAAAGTTCATGTTCTTTCTAGCCCTCTTGGAAGTCAGACTCATAAACTATGAAACTATTAACAATACACTGTCAGAGAATTTGATGTTAGCCTGTATCTATGTGATATAACACATTTTTGGTCAATATGTTTCCAGGCTATTATTCCTAAGAATAATGATTAATTTCAGCTCTTCTCGTGTGAATTATTCTCTGTCTTAGTCAAAACAAACAAATAAACCTTTGCATTATTCACTACTGGCCTAAATATCACTCACTTCTTATCTCTGACTCTATCATTCCTGTTTCTACTATTTCTAGGTGTGGCCATAAAACCATCCCATTGTTCCCATTTTCAAGCAAAATTTCCCCAGTTCCTCTGTGGAAGTTTTCCCCTAAATGGTCTTTGATTACCAATTCCTATGTCTCTATATATACCCTACATGTCTCCTATTACAGCTTTCTTTCCTTTTTTAAAATTTCTTTTCCTACAACAAATGAGAAATACTTGGTCAGCATATACCATATTACATAGTCCTTCATGGATTTGAGAAGCTCACTCTACTAATTTATTTTTACATTTTAGCCAAAAAAGAACGTGCCAAAGGAAAACAGACTTCAAATAGAATTTATCATTTCAAAGCACAGTTCCATAACCAATTTGACTTCCAGTTGTTTTATTATTCCAATTAATCTCTTTAAACCTCTCTAAAGGGTTGACATTTACATTTTTCATTTCCATCATTATGAACATTCTTCTAATAATAATATTTTCTAATGCCTACACTATTTCTGAGTTTGATTCTGTGATACGTGGAAGCGTTAATCAGCAACCTAAGCCTGAGTGTTCTCACAGATATCAGTGTCCCATTTTCTCTAAAATTAGCAATGTCACGCAAGCTTTCAGATGCTGTAATTACAACCGCAACAGAGCAGAAAAGCTCCCAACAGCCACCCAAGGCTCCGGCAGCCCCAGAATCAGCCCACCCCATCTGGAAACTCAAGTGTTCCTTCCTTCCATTCACCTCTGGCTTTCAAAATTGTTTCCTTCTGCTTGAGCCCCCTGCTTGAGCACCGCCCCCCACCACGAAATACAGTCCAAGTGTTGTCTCCAAACTTGCCCTTAGCTGCTCCCCGAATGTCTGTGTATGTTAACATCCAGACTGACCTGAGCTCTCTGCCCAAGACCCCAGGTCACAAGACTCTCAGTGCTTGGATGCACTGGCTGACAAAAGGCTACGCCAAGTGTTATAGCAGGTAGAGGGGACAGCTGTCTGCACAGATGATGTGAGAAAGGCTGAAAGACATCCTTGTCCTCAGACACCTGGCCCACTTCTCCTGCCTGGGACACACACATTGCTGGCTCCTTGGGTTAAGGGCAGTGGAGTGGGGGATCTTGTTTCTCTGCTTCCCAGAGCTTCAACCCAGTGGGTGCCCAGAAAAATGTATGGCCTCTTCCCTGACTGAGTATTCTCCTCCCATCACTGCCTCCTTTCTTTGGCAGGGAGCAATGCTGGAGAACCAAGGAAAACCCTTTTGCTCCATGCCTCAGTCCCTGCCCTGTTACTCCTGCTTTGATGAGGATAGTATAAGGTGGCTTATAGTTGTGTGACCTTGGACAAATATCTTGACTTTGTTTAGGGTACCGCCACAAGAATGGAAGCCCTGTGTGAACATAAGCTAGATGAGGTCAGATACTGTGGCTTGTTCAACAATGTTCCCTGGCACTCAGCATAAAGCCTAAAATAGTATGCACACTCAAAAAATATTTGCTGAATGAATAAATGAACTGAGCTGCAGTGCCTTTTATGAGCTAGTCCTGAAATATCACATGCATTCAATAAACATTTGTTGAATGACATGAATAAATGTAACTGAGAACAATACCTACCTCAGGGAGTTTTGTAGGGATACTATAAGGATTAAGTAAAATAATCTACTTAATATATTTGTTCCCACCTCACCAAAATTAATGGTTACTTCTAAGCAGAAAATACACCTACCAGAGAGATAAAATGAGTGAAAGAAAGAGAATAGATTAAAACAAAACAAAACAAAAAGTGACTAAATGCTGAGGAATCCAAACAGGCCCATACTAAATGCACACAAATGTTACATACACCTTCCTTCAAAGGTAGAGCCTAATTCCCTTCCCCTTGAGCAATCTGAACTTCGAGACTCATTTCTAAGAATAAAATACAATTGACCCTCCTTGAACAACATGAGTTTGAACTACATAGGTCCAATCATATGAGGATTTTCTTCCACTTCTGCCATGCCGGGGACAGTAAGACCAACCACTCCTCTTCCTCGGCCTACTCAACGTGACAAAGATGATAATGAAGACCTTTATGATAATCCATTTCTACTTAATGAATAATAAATCTATTTTCTCTTCCTTAAGATTTTCTTAATAACATTTTCTTTTCCCTAGCTTACTTTATTGTAAAACTACAACATATAATATACATTACACACAAAATATGTGTTAGTTGACTGTTTGTTACCCATAAAGCTTCCAGTCAATGGTAGGCTATTAATATTAGCAAAGTTTTTGGGGTGTCAAAAGTTATATGCAGATTTCTGACTGCATGGGGCTGGGAGGCCAGCACACCTCTCCTCTGGATTGTACAAGGGTCAACTCCAAAGTAGAGGTAACAGTGTTCAACTTTGGAGACCAGGTCATAGGAGGCGTGGTGGCTTCCTCTTTGCCCTCTTGGATCACTCACTCTGGGGAAAACTCTGGCATGTCATGGAGTAGGCTGACCTGATGAGGAACTGAGGCCTCCAGCCACCAGTCAGAGAGAAACAGCCACATGAGTGATCTCAGAAGTAGATCCTCCGCCCGAGGAAAACCTTCAGATGACTGCAGCCCTGGCCGACGTCTGGTCTGCAACCTCATGATGGAGCATGAGCCAGAGCCACTCAACTAAACTGTTCCCGAATTACTGACCCATAAATTCTACAAGCTAATAAGGGATTGTTGTTTTAATCCACTAAATTTTGGGATAATTTGTAACAGTAAAATAGACAACTAATACATCCCCATAAAACCTTTTGCCAAGAGGCCTGTCCAGCACTCCTAGGATCCTAACTCCTTTGCTCCCTCTGACAAGTTCAGTCCTGGTGCAGTCAGGTCCTGGGCACGGAAGCATCACTCTCCCTCTCCCTGCAGAGTGGCCCTCTCCTTCTATTTTCTCCTGATTATATTAGCAGCTCCAGTTTTCATTGCTATGGAGGCTTTATATCTCTTGTCTCTATTTTTGTTTTCCCAGTGAGCCCTTGACAGAGATCAAAACACTCAAAGGCCAAATACGACACTAATTGTTCTTTGTTTGACTTGCATTTTGTTTTGTTTTAAGATGTGACCTATGATTTGAAAATTGGAAGGATTTTTTTTGTTTCGGTTCATTGATTTCTTTGCCTTCATTTGTTGCTATTTACCTTCACATTTATTTACTCGTTAGGTGGTTTTAGCATTTTTTAACCACTTTATTGAGGTATAATTGACATACAAAAAAAGCTGTAAATATTTAATATATACAATTTGATGTGTTTGGAGATAAGTATCCATCCATGAAACCATCAAACCATCATCACTATCAATGCCATAAATTTATCCATCACTTCCACAAGTTTCCTCCCACCTTTGATTTAAAAATGATTGATCAACCATATGTATTTTATTCCTCTCCCACCCAATAAACATAACAGAAAAAGACAATATAAAAATAAAGACCAAAATAACTTGAGAGGAGACAACAGAAGACAAAAGATTTTAATAGACTTTTAGAGGCAAAAATAGGAGAGTGATAAATAGTTTAGGAAGAATGGGAGAAGCCCAACTTGGGAAGCTCAACTGGAAATCGCCCATTCAACTGGGTGATCCACTTAAAAGTAGACCCACTTTGCCCTGAACACCCTTGGAAAAGGCCAGAGCTTCTGAGTGTAAAACTTCATAAAGAAGACATGAGGCGTGTGTTAGCATTCTTCAGAGAACCAGAACTAACAGGATAAATAGATAGGTAGATATGAGATTTATTATAGGAATTGGC
The DNA here is from genome assembly GCA_963574885.1 of Lepilemur ruficaudatus. NCBI lineage: Eukaryota > Metazoa > Chordata > Mammalia > Primates > Lepilemuridae > Lepilemur > Lepilemur ruficaudatus. The sequence goes on from CAUYRT010028756.1 coordinate 21,374, forward strand.
ACACAGAGTTATGGAGGCCAAGAAATCCCACAAGATGCTGTCTGTAAGATGGAGAACCAGGAATGCTGATGTCCCAGGGCAGGAGAGGATGGAGGTCACGACTCAAGCAGACAGAGCACATTAGCTCTTCCTCCGCCTTTTTGTTCTATTTGGCCCCTCAGTGGATTGGATGATGAGCACCCACATTGTCAAGGGCCATCTTCTTTCCTCAGTCTGCTGATTCAAATGCTAATCTCTTCTGGAGACAACTTCACAGATACATGCAGAAATGTATCTACCAGCTCTCTGGGCATGCCTTAGCCCAGTCAAGTTGACACACATAATTAACCACTACAAGGTGCAAGACTGAAAACAGGGTAATTGGTTGGATCCTTGTATGCAGAATAGTTTGAGGCCTCCAAACACCCTGAGCAGCCAAGCGACCAGCCTCCTCTCCCAGCCACACCCTTGGCAGGAGACTTGGCTTGCTCTTTGGGGAAATTGAATCTGAGAATCTCCAGACTTGGGGATGCAATCACAGTTTGGAGTGGAAGAGGGGACACACTGAAACATAAGAGAAATAAGATAATTGAGTGGGATTCTGTCTATTGAGGAATGTGTCCTCAATACTTTTCAATGGCCTATTTAAAGAATTCTATAATAGTAGCTAGGCTTATGATTAAAAAGCAGGAAATTGGAGGACAATTGTTAAAATAAACTGAATGGTTCCATGGAAAAGACATGTAAATAGGTTGACATTAGGCACTCCCCACCCCACCCATGAAAATGCTGGCTTACTGCTTAATTGCTCTAAAGGAGTCCACCAGTTAACAAGTCTCACCTGTATACACAGAGCTTCCAACTAACTTTAGTGCCCCACTCCTAAACTTTCACAGCTAGCCAAGGATCACAAGTAATTTGATGAAAATTACCAACAGAAAAGCCGGAGATCAAGAAGAGAAAAGAAAGGAAACCTGAAGGAAATAAATATATGACTCAGAAAAATAACTTTAAAAGATATAATCAATAACTTACAGGGATAAGAGAAGATGTGAAACAAGAATAGATATGGTATTAGTTTCCTACGGCTGCCACAAAAAAAATTGCCACAAACTGGGTGGCTTAAAACCAAAGAAATTTATTGTCTCATAGTTCAGGAAGCCAGAAGTCTGAAATCAAGATATTGGTAGGTTGGTTCCTTCTGAGGTCTGTGAGTAACAGTCTGTTCCAAGCTTCTCTTCTTCTACTTTCTGGTGGTTGCTGGCAATCCTTGGCATCTCTTGGCTTGTAGCTGCATCACTCTAATTTCTGCCCCTGTTGTCACATGGCCTTGTCACCTGTGTGTCTCTATCTTCATATGACCTTCTTATATGGACACCATCACGGGATTTAGGGCCCACCTTAATCCAGTATAACCTTAGGTTAACTACTTACATTTGCAAAGACCCTATTTTTAAATAAGCTCACATTCTGAGGTTCCAGGTGGACATGAATATGGGACACTATCCAACCAAGTACAGGCACTATTAATAGAAACAGCAACAAAAGCAAAGGAACAATTAGAATAAGAAAGCTTAGACTAAGAAAACACACCTGGAAATTGAACCTAGAATAACTAAAGTAAAAAAATCAATAAAATATTCTATTAATCAGGGTTCACTTAGGAAAGCAGAATCACTATGAGTATTATGGAATGAGGAATTTTTTTACAGGACTTTAGACTTTACACAATGTGACAAGCCCTGGGGAAGTGAAGAAATTCGTGAAAGAGAAATTAGAGGATGCAGGAAAAGTCCCTAACTAGCCCTCCTGAAACACCAGGGCAGGTGGACAATTTGGAGCCTTCAGGGGCATCTGGATGTTAGGCATGTCCACTGCTAGAGGGGGTCTGTGGAGGGCTGCTGGGGTACAGTCCATCGAAGGCTACTTCCTCTTCATGGCCCCTGCTCTGTGCTCAGTGTTGGGAAGCAGGACCAACAGTAGGGAAGGAGAGCTGGACACAAGGAGGGGAACAATCTGCTGAGCAGGGAGAGAGAAGATAAACTGGAAACTGCTAGCACCTCTGAGTCTGTTTCCCACTCACCACCTCTACTCATAATGATGTCCAGCATGTGATGGCTATTGCTTCATTTCCACCTCTCAACCTTACACGAATTTCTCTTAGGGCCAGCTGTAACTCCAGACCACATTGGGGAAACAGTTCCAGTGTGGCCAAGTCACAGTAGAAAAGTCACCATAGAAAATCAATGCTGGGACCACTCATGGGAAGGAAATCTAGAAAATGGAGTTCCAGGTTAACCAAGCTGACATCATACAAAACCATCATAGAGATGAAGGAATCAGGTAGAAAGGAAAAGGAAAAAAAAGGACAAAGAGAAAACAGAGAAAAATTAAAGTTTGAAATTTATTCCAAGAGGTCCAATATTCAAATGACAGAAATGCTTGAAAAAGAGAACAAATAAACCGGCAGAAAGAAAATTATCAAAGCAATTAAGAAAATGCCCCAGAAGGGAAGACAGTCTCCAAATTAGAAAGCTAATCAGATACAAAATGCAATGAATGCAAGAGAATCAAGGCTTATAACTAAAATTTTAGAACGCTATGGGCAAAGGTAAGGTACCAAAAGTCTATAGGAAAACAAAATACCAAGTCACATAATAAAGACTAAGAATCAGAAATGACAACATTGAAAATTCAAAGACAATTGAATAACACCTTCAATATTCCAAGGAAAATTATTTTTAGAAATTTCAACCTAGAATTTTCAACCTAGAATTCTATACCTAGTCAATCAAGTGTAGAAACAGAATAAAGGTATTTTCAGACAAGTAAGAACAAAAACATTACCTCTCATGTATGCTTTCTGGGAAAGCTACTGGACTATGTACTCTGAAAAAACCAAATAGGGAATAAATTTAATAAGAATACAGGGATTTAAGACTGGAAAGTCACAAAGGAAAATCTCAGGATGACAGGTATGCAGCAGGCCTAAAGAGTGATTCATTCAGATGGGAGCAGGAGAATGAGAAGGTCTTCAAGGAAAAAGTGGAATCAACATATTTAACAATATAGGAAACATTGATGTGTGTTTGAGAGAATGACTGAACATGTAGGGGGAAATGAGATAGAAAATCAAGAAATCCTAAGGTAATTGTTAATTCCAAGAAAGATGAAAAATAAAAATTTGAAAAATGAAATGCAATCTAGTAAACTACTTAGCCCATGAATTTCTGTACAGTGGTAATTATACAAATTTTGACTATTGATTGAACCAACAATTGTTATATAATAATATTGAGATGATAAAAAAGTGAAAGTGGGAGTGGAAGTTCATGTAATTACAATAGAAAGTTAACCCTATGTAAATGGGATTGTTTTCTTAATTTTTTTTGAGATAGTTCATTATTAGTGTTATAGAATGCTACTGATTTTTGTAAGTTGATTTTGTATCCTGTAACTTTACTGAATTCATTTATCAGTTCTAACAGTTTTTGATCAAGTCTATAGGGTTTTCTATATATAAGATCATGTTGCCAGCAAACAGTGACAGTTTTCCTTTCCTTTCCTTTCCTATCCTTTCCTTCCTGTCTGATTTGGATGCCTTTTATTTCTTTCTTTTGCCTTATTGCTCTGGCAAAGGACTTCCAATACTATGCTGAGTAGAAGTGTTGAGAGTGAGCATTGTTGCCTTGTTTCTGATCTTAGAGGAATAGCTTTCAACTTTTCATGATTGAATATGATGTTAGCTGTGGGCTTGTCCTATATGGCCTTTATTGTGCTGAGGTACATTCTTTGTATCTCTAATTTGTTAAGAGGTTTTATCATGAAGTGAAGTTGAATATTGTCAAATGCTTTTTCTGCATCTGCATTAAGATAATCATATGGTTTTTGTCCTTCATTATGTTAACATGGTGAGTCACATTTATTGATTTGCATGTGTCAAACCATCCTTGCATTCCAGGGATAAATCCCACTTGATCACCATGAAGGATCCTTTTAATGTACGTTTTTGAATACAGTTTGCTAGTATTTTCTTGGGAATTTTTCACCTATATTCCTCAATGGCATTAACCTAGTTTTCTTTTCTTGTGGTGTCTTTGTCTGGCTTTGGTATCAGAGTAATGTTGGCCTTGTAAAATAAGTTTGTAAGTATTCCCTCCTCTTCAATTTTTTGGAAGAGTTTAAGAAGAATTGGTATCAGTCCTTCTTAAATATTTGGTAGAATTCAGCTATCAAGCCATCTAGTCCCAGGATTTTCTTTGATGGGAGATTTTTAATCACTGATTCAATCTCCTTACTCATTATTGGTCTGTTCAGATTTCCAGTTTCTTCATGATTCTGTCTTGGTAGATTACACGTTTCTAGGAATTTATCCATTTCTTCTAATTCAATGTCTCTAATCATCAGAGAAATACAAATTAAAACCACAATGAGCTATCACCTCATACTTGTTAAAATGGCTATTATCAAAAAGATGAATGATAACAAGTGTCAGTGAGGATATGGAGAAAAGGGAATCCTTGTATGTTGTTGGTAGTATTGTAAATTAGTACATCCATTTTGGAAAACAGTTTGGACGTTCCTCAAAAAACTAAAAATAGAATTACCGTGTGATCCAGCAATCTCACTTCTGGGTATTTATCAAAGAAATTGAAATCGGTATATCCAAGAGATGTCTGCACTCCTATGTTTACTGCAGCATCATTCACAACAGCCAACATATGGAAACAATCAAAGTGCCCATCAGTGATGAACGGATAAAAAAAAAATTGGTATATCTACACAACGAAATACTATTCAGCCTTTAAAAATCAGGAAATTCTGTCATTCACAACAACATGGATAAAACTAGAGGACATTATGCTAAGTGAAATAAGGCAGGCATAGAGAGACAAATACCACACAATCTCACTTATATGTGGAATCTAGAAAAGTCAACTCATAGATGTAGAGAATAGAATGGTGGTTACCAGGGCAAAGGAGAGGGGTGGGCAGGGGAAGGGGACATGTTAGTCAAAGGGTGCAAAGTGTGAGTTAGACTGGAGACATAGGTTCTGGTGATCTGTTACACAGACTGATAACTACGGTTAATAATATTGTATTGCATATTTCAAAACAGCTAAAAGAGTGGATTTTAAATATTCTTACCACAAAGAAATGATAATTATCTGAGGTGATGGATATATTAGTTGGTCTGATTTGATCATTCCACCAGGTATACATGTGTTGAAACATAAATATATACAATTGTTATTTGTTAATTAAAAAGAAAATGAAACTTAAAAAGAAAGTTTAGTGGTTGCTAGATAATATCAAAACCTGATAAAGCAAGAAATAGTTTAAATGACAGGAGAAACAGCTACAGGAGTTTCTGGTGGTGGGGAAGAATGCTGTATTTTTATCATATACCTTTAATGCTATTATAGTTTTTTAATATGCATACATATTAACTTAATAAAAATATTTTAATGGAAGATTTACATAAACATCTAGATTTCTGATTTCTCTGTGAAAAACGGAGTTAACTGGTATCACACACTTGCATTTCAGAAGGCAACAGCTTTTGGAGCTGAGTAAGGCCACGTACCCTTCAGGTGGCTCCAGCCCCACAACCTCCACATGTGTGCTGTCAGGGCTCTTGGTGGTCTGATCTGGGGCCCACTGAACCTAAAGTGTGAGGATACACCTGTAAAGTGAGTCAAGGAAGAGGAAAGGAAGGCTCTGGAAGAGTGGGGCAGCCTCAACCAGCAAGGCCAGGCAGGACAGACAACAGGGGGCGCCTAGGGTTCTGGTTGGGATTGGAAAGGAAGACAGCCACAGCCAAAGAGTAAGAAAGACCTGGGGGCACAGAGCATCTGAGGAGGATAGCAAGGTTCCACCCTAGAGGACAGAATGGGGACTGAAAAGCGAAAGGTAAGTGTGGGCCGCAAGATACCAAGACAACATGAAGTAGGTCTGGAGTAGCACTCACTCAAGTTCACCAAAGAAAAGGGGTCTAGGAGGCGGACTATGATCCAGAAGGGAGTGCTGAGCATTTGCCACGTGGCCTAGGTCGGAGCATCCTGCTCAGTGGCCGGCTACACAATGATCACCGTGTAAAGACCCAGGATGCTCCTATGGAAAAGTGGCTCCGTGCTAGGCTTGCTCCAATAAATGACTAGCTTTTATTTTTATTTAATCCTCATTCATAGACCACATTTCTCTGTACCAGGAGGTAGAAGGCAAGGATCTGAGTAACATCACAGATGTGTGAGGCATGCGAGGCATCCCCAGCCTTGAGAGTTGCTCTGAAGGGGAGGCACTGGCTGGGCCTCCGGAACCAGATGTCCTGGAGGCCCTGGGCGAGCATCTCAGCTCAGCCAAAGCTCTCCGGGAGCCAGGGTCTGCTTTAAAGCATCCTCTCCTCTGAAAGTGACACCAAGGCATCCTTTTCTGCTCTTGGCAGCAGCACAAACCTTTCACTTAGACCTGATGTACTGTGTGAAAACAGGAGTCTGCAGGCCATTCATCCCCAGCGCTGTCAGCCAGGAGAGAGGCATTTCCCTCAGGACCCGTCAACAGGGAAGTCGTATGTTCAGTTCACCAAATAGCACCAAGTCCCAGCCCTGACCCCATCTGGACGGGGTTGGCTCGTTCCTTCCGTGAGACTGGCTGGTGTGTTCTTCTCCATCCCTCGATATAACCAAATTCTCATGGCTGTATGACACGTGGAGACACCAGGCCTAATTATCTACAGAACCTCCTGCCCTGCTGTTACAGTAGGAGAGAGACTAAACAAGCCACAAAGAAAAGACGGCAGGCCCCAGCAGGTCTGAGGGCAGTCGGGGGGACACCACCGTGCCTCGCATATTCAGCATACTGACTGCTTTTACAGAGATTTGGGGGGAAGACGTTGCTCAGAGTGTGTTGCAATCCATATTTTTTCCAGATGTGAGGGTGAGCTGGCTCCAACATCTGCCACCCAATACATTTTTGTAATGCTTTATAGCACTTTCTGTTTACAAGTCTGATCTTTCCCATTGGATGTCCAGCCCCTCATGGGCCAAGACCATGTCTTACACTGAGCATATGGTGCGCGAGTCAAAGTTTGTGGAAGAAATGGGCCGTGCTTACTAATTGATTTATTAAGTGTAGCAAGGGTCAGGGTTTCCGGGGAAAAACACTCAATGTGCATTCCCATCCAGAGAATCCTGGGATCTTAGATTAGGACTCTGAGGTCTTCCTTCTCTATCCCACACTTGGCCTCCTGGGGGAAAGGAAGAAGGATTTGGAGATGCCCAATTTGGATTCTAAGAATGGGATTTGGCTAAAATTTGAAAATGAGGAGGGGGACAATGGAAGAAGGGAAAATGATTGAGTACTTCCCAAATACCAAGCACTGGACACTCTGGACCTATGAAATCTGTTTATAGACGGGGACAGAGGGGCTGAGAGAATAAGGTCTCCATAGCGAAGGGAGCAGAAGTGCCAATCAGCACTGGCCTTTCCTTGGTGGTGGCAGCCTCATTCTCAGTCTTTCTTTTGGTCGACGGTGCTGGCCATTGAACCACAGGTTGTGACTGCCAGGGTGAGGGGCATAGACTAGGAAGATTGATGCTAACCAGAAGAGCTATCTGTGTACTGCTATGTGACATACTCGGAGATCTTGGGAGAGGGAATGAAGGATTTTGATTCCCTGGAAAGTCCTTGATTCAGGCACTTTAAGTCAAAGACCATTAGGATTATCACCCACACCATTAACTGTGTCCCAAGGCTGCAGTGACCAAGAAGAGCAAAATCTATATGCACATGAACACACACATACCCCATCACCGAATATAAGTTTTCCTTGCTGAGAATGTCATTCTTTTCACCTGAGCACCCAGTTTAGAAGAGATCTATGCAAATAGATTCTTGTCTGGCTCCTTAATTGGCCCTGATGTTCAACTAGACCACACATTTTCTCCCATTCACATTCAGTCAGAAATCTTCCCAAGTTTTCTCCAGAGAAATATCCAGAGGCCTTCCCTAACCTCCAAATTTGTGACTGGAAATTTTATCTAAGCTGTTGTCTTTTTCCTGATACATGTGTTTCCTCCATCAAAAGTTCACCACTTTACAACTTAAACTATATGCAGCCATTCCCCACAAAAACACTCAGTTTGTTTTTTATGCTTCATAAGAATTGCACATCTTAGCCTGAGCAAGAGCGAGACTCTCTACCAAGTAGAAAAAAATTAGCCAGGCATGGTGGCGTGCACCTGGTAGTTCCAGCTACTCAGGAAGCTGAGGCAGGAGGATCACTTGAGCCCAGGAGTTTGAGGTTACAATGAGCTATGATGATGCCACTGCACTCTAGCTGGGGTGACAGAGCGAGAACTTATCTCAAGAAAAAAAAAGAAAAATATAAAGAATTGCACATCGTGATGAGTAGAGAACCACAGAGTCCTGTGGCAATGTGAGTGCTCAGTGTTGAGTTGGAGTCACTCACTAACTCTGCAAACCAGTGACTGTGATTCCAATCTGTATTTCAGGACAATTATAAATCCCTTCATGGCATAGATCTTCCAGGCCATCCCCTTCTCCAGCTAATAATCAAAACAGCTAATGTTAAATCTGAAACCTTTCAAGGGTTTACATCAGAGGACTTCAAACTGGGAGCCTATGGGCTAGGCCCATTCCACTGACATATTTTATTTGGCCAATATAGTATTTGAAATAATTGCCTTGGTTGCCAATATTTGAAGGGTTTCCCATAAATAATCTGAGGTTCTGGCTTCTCTTGAAAACTTGGAGAATCTAGATCCACTGCTTGTCACCAATCAGCGTGAGGAGTAGGGTTGTAGCTGTCCATTTAGGTGTCATACTTACTGCTGAGATGGATGGCCCTCACCATCCCCCACTGTCTTACAAACAGCCCACTTCTGTCATTTACCTGGCTCTCCTGGCATCAGTGGGCTTTTAAGATTCAGACCCCAATCTATGTAGTTTATCTAGAGTTTTCCTGGATATGATATACATATACCCGATCTACTTTGAACTCCCATATATGCAGCTAATCACTTGACATGTCTATGTGACAGTCTCATAGGCAGCTCATACCTAACACATCCAAAGCAGAGCTCCTCATTTCTCCTCCACCTCCAGAAAACCTGTGCCATCTTACTCTTTCACGTCTCAGTAAGTGACACAAACACCCATCTAGTTGTTCAAGCCAGAAATCTGAAAAATCATCATTTACTCTCTTCTACCTTAACCCTCACATATAATCCATCAACTCTCCTTTCGACTCTACCTCCAAATTATGCCTCAAATGTGCTCTCCTCTCTCTACCCCTTCACCACCTGGAAGGTCCAAGTCACCATCATCTCTTACCAGAATTATTAGAATAGTTTCCTAATATCTTTCTAATCAAAGTGTGGTCCCTACCAACTGTATATGGATAATTCAGAGTTTGTAGAAACTCAGAATCTTGGTTCCCAATCCACAGCTTCTGAATAAGAACCTGAATTTTAACAAGATTCCACAGGTGAAAAACTCACAGCTAACAGTACTAATTTACCTCCCTCCCACTTGCCAATTTTTTTCACCCAATAAAGTGATCCTTTAAAATGAAAGTTAAATCCCTTGACTTGTATATGTTTTTAAAAACTTTTATTAATATTTGGCAAAATTAAAATAATATCCAAATTCTTTGTGGTGGCCAATGTGGACCTGTGTGGCCCAGATCTTGCAATTTCTCCAATCTCATCCTATCCTACTCTCACCCTAGCTTTCCACTGCCGTCACTTGAACATCTAATGGGCATCTCACACATGGGCATACCACAGTGTTCCATTTCCCCCAAAATGAGCTTCTCCTCCACTTCTCCCCATCCCAGTAAATGGCACCACCATTCACCCTGTTGCTCATGCCCACATTTCCTCATACCGTATAGCAAACCCAACAGTAAGTCCTGCTGCTTCCGCTCTGCAAACCAGTGACTGTGATTCAAATCTGTATCTCAGGACAATTACAAATCCCTTCACGTCATAGCTCTTCCAGGCCATCCCCTTCTCCAACTAATAAAACAACATGTCATGACTCCAGGCATTTCTTCCAACCTCCGCTGCTCCCACCCTAGTCTAAGCCTCCAGTACCTTTCTCTGAGCCTCCCACAGTAAGCTCCTACCTAGCTTACCCTGCTCCCACTTTGGCTTTTCTATGGTCTCTTGCCCACATAGCTTCTGGAGTTCTGTTTCAAATCAAATCAAGTCACTCCCTGCTTAAAACTCTCCAAAGGTTCTCTGTCACACACAAACTATTAATAAAACCAAACCCCTGGCCTACAAGTTGCTAGCTGTAAGAACTGGCCTCAGGCTGCATCTTTGATCTCATCTTCTGCCACCCTCCTCTCCACACCATGGCCTTCTTTCTATCCTCACATGTCAAACTCACTCTCACCCCAGCTCTCTCCTCTGCTGTGCCCTCTGCTTGGGCATTCTCTACGACTTTTAGATGTCCACTTCAAGTCATCTTCCCAAAGAGGCCTTCTCTTCCACCTTTGTCAAACATGACCACCTCCATCACTATTTTCTTACCCAGCTCTATTTGTCTTCCTAGTACTTACCTTGTCTACCTGTTCATTCATTTGTCATCTGTCTCCCTCCCTGGAATGAATCCTGCCTTATCCGCAGCACACGGGTGAGGTTGCCAGGTTTAGCAAATGGAAATAGAGGGGCCCACTTAGATTTGAATTTCAGGCAATCAGCAAATAACTTTTTGGTGTAAGTATATTCCATGCAAGAGTTCTTTTTTTAGTTTTGGCCAACATAGTATTTTAAAACATTGGCTTGGTTGCTACCATTTGAGGGGCAACTGTAAGCCTGAGTGTACATTTAAAGTACAAACATTATACTTAAAAATTGTTGTTTATTTGAAATTCAGATTTATGTTATTTGGCAACAGAATATTGCCTAGAACGTCACACATCTTCAAAACATTTCTGTGAAATACATGAATATAGAAATAAAAGAATCATTAAAAGCTCAAACTTTTTAAATTGGTTATAATGAGTGGTCAGGAAACGCTTTTCAATCTCTGAAAAAAAAGTCTCTCTACATATTCGGGACAAGGACAATGCTCTAATTCGTATCCATTATAGGGGATCATCTCTGGGTAATCCATTTTGCTTGTTATTTTTGCTTCCCTTTTCACAGCAAATTAGTGGTTAAATGAGGACTGATGCTCTGGTCTGAGATTGCAAGAATTGCTAAAATTTGAAAAGTAGGTTAAAAAACAGTAGAAGAAAAATACAGTAGCACCATGCATTCGGAATAGTGAGAAAGCACTTCCACATATATTTCTTCACTGGAGCCTCTAAGCAGCTCTGAGAGGACGGCAGAGCAAGGCTGGGTAGCCTCGTTTCACATATGGAGAAACTTGAGCTTCCAGGAGGCTAAATGATTTGTTCAAGATTGCAGAGCTTGGAACTGATAAAGCAGTTCTCAAACATAGGCTTTCTAACTCCAAGGCCAAAATGCTTTCCACTGTATCGCATTACCTTCATAAATATGAATTGCAACTACACTCACCAAGCAGAGACTCTTGCTTAAGCTACAGAGGAATCACATGTGTAAACAGAGGTGCAATCCACATGCTTGGTAACTGCCCTCTCTGGCTATGGACATCTGCCAACCCCTGGCCCTTGGCTATGAGAGCTCTGGGATAAAGAGGCGAATCTCTTTAAATATTTTGTGTCATTTGTCTTTTCAATGTAAAATACAATCATTTTAATGTTCAATCAGCTTCAAATACATTTTATTTCAAACAGTTGGCTCCACAGCGAACCAAGAAACTGAAGACAGAGCCTAAATTTGGGCTTCAAAATCTGTTTCCAAGTATTAATTTTGAGTGGAAACAATTTTGGTTGAGTTTGGGGATTATAAATATCCCCCAAGAGTGTTTCGGCTCTTGGCCGCCTGTCTCTGAGTTTCACTCTGGTTTCAACCTAGGGGGTTGTTAGATTAGAAGTAGACAGCTTTGGCATGTGGTTACTCCAAATGCCTGTAACCGTCTTTAAAACATGATCTAGAAATGTTGATATTATAAATGACCATTTTTCCAAAATAAGGTTTATAAGAGTTGAAAGTGGAGTCGGATGCCAGAAAGTCTTCGAAGGAGGATTTCCATTCAGTGAGATCTGGTTACCTATTTCATAACAAAGAACAAAGAGAAAGTCTTGGGGCAGCAATTCTTATACTTTTGCATCTAAAACAATGGGCTCAGTGGGGACACTGGATTTATAACCCCTCGGAGGCACTAACTTTACCCACCCATGCAGGAGCCATGGATAATTTTAGACAGACAGGCAACTGAAAAAAATTCTTGAGATATCGAGGAACACCAAAAGTCACTTAGAGTGGGGTGGTGTTTCATTTGGAACAAATAACACAAGAGAAGCCATGCCTACAAAACCCTGTGGTAATTTTATACCAAGAGGGAGACTATTTAAGAAAAAATCAAAGTATATTTTTAAGTCAGTTATGACTCTCCTAGCTGGGAGTTCAAATCCAAGCCTATCATCATGAAAATATTATCACTGAAAACCACAATTGTTGCACTTTTCTTTAGAGAAGGCTGTGCTTGGAACGCCTGTGTGTGCAAATAAACTCAGCCAGGGTATGTAAGGAAATGACTGCATTACTGCTGTGCGTAGCCCACAACTTCATGATTGTTGTGTCCTAGTCCCATAGCGTTTTCCTCCTATGGCTTGCGAGAACCTTGCCGCCGGGTGAAGTGTGCACTGTGCAATCTGAAAGAGAAGGTCATTCCTGAAGTTCAGCTGCTCAGGATGGAGTGAGAGGGAGAGGCAGGGCCCAGAACTAGGGCCTGGCAGCCAAGGATAGAATGGATGGGGTTTTACCCCTATACAAAGGACAGAATTGATAGAAGCAAAAGTTAAAACTCAGGGAACTGAAGCCATCGTGTGCTCCCAATGGAGTGAAACTGGATACAGGAGACAGAGCCAAAGGGTCAGAAATTAGCAAAGGCAATTGAAGAACCGAGGGTGAAGACAAGGATATAATTGGTGTATAGTGTTGATCTCTGCAAATAGAGCTGAAATCGTTTCTTAAATCAAGTTTTCTGAAAAGCAGACTTTGAGAAGACAAAACACATTCAGGAAGTTTATCAGGGAGCAGTGATGGGCAGAGGGTGGAGTTGAACTATGGTATAATCCCAACAGAGGCTTTGGGTGATCCCATGGGAGCGCTGGAGCTTGGACGACCTTGAGGCAAGGAGACCAGGCCTTAATAACCCCTACTGACAGACCAATCCTGGATGCAGGCTGTCCCCAGGAGAGACTGTGACCTTGGATGCTGCCAACACTCCCAACAGCTGAGGAAACGAGCATCTCCATCCTAAATAGGGTCTGGGAAGCCCACTGCAGCACTGGGCTACCCTCTGCGTCCAATTTAGTTGGCCATCAGTGACATAAACATTTGATTGGTTGGTCTGGTCTTAGGGCACAGGGCAAGGTAAATATCCTTGGCAGGAATGGGAAATTAATTTAAGAAACCAAACCCTCTGTGTACCTGTGGAGGCATGCATGGTCTCTAACGCTATCTTTTGGGATCCCTAAACCATTACGTCCTCTAAAGAAACCTAGTTAAACTGCCTCAGCTAAATATAATCAAGCAATAAACAATTATGAATATTTTATTCCAGTTAAAGTAAAATAATTTATTCTTACCCAAGAAGGAAGAGAATAACTAGGAAAATAATGAATCAGGAGTGTCCTCTTCTGTCTTGATTTCAGATATAAACTCCATGAGGTCACCAGTTGAGAACAGGACCCTAAAGGACCTGTGTGTCAAACTTAGCATTTATTTATGGAAATACAAATTAGTGCTTATTCTCAAGATAACAGAGGCCTTAACTAGGCAGAATGCTTTATTTAAAGCAATTTTTAAAAACAATTTTGATGACAAAAGTATAATGCTTTTTAAAATCACACATTTTATTTCCCCCCCATTCTTGACTCATCTCCCTCACTTTGCTCTCCTTTTCCCTGCTGCCATTCATCACCTGCTGACATGCTGTGTTGTGTGAGTTATTCGGTGGCTGTGGTGCTCGTCTGGGATGGTAAACTGCATGAGGGTAGAGATTTTTGCCCATTTGTTCCCTGATACATACCAGGTGCCCAGCACATTGCCTGACATACAGATGGCACTCAGTTAATACTTGCTACATAAAAAACAAACTCTGCAGTTGTTTCTCCTTGCTCAGGATGCCATCGTTCTATCTTCCACAAGACATGTGTTTGCTCTCAGCCTAAGCTCATTCTCTTTAGCTCATCTTCATGGCAGAGGGGCTTAGCCTATCACATACTGTTAAGCCAGCCTGGCACAGCTCTGATGAGGTTAGATCATCCATCAAAGTCTTATTCTTTCTCTGCCATTGTCTTCCAAACTGAGCTTTAGGTACATGTTCAACCACATTAGGGTCTGAAAGGGAGGTGTGGTCCCCTTTGGGCCATGTAGGGAGATTGATGTCTTCCATATGTGCGGTCTCCTCAGACTTCTCATTCCCACTGTTAGGACTACGTCTCTGATGTCCCCATTCTTGATAAGTCAAAGCTGCCAGATCTCTTTGCCCTGGCCTGGGAAATCTTACTGCGTGGAAGAGGCTCCTTTGCTTCTTCCTGAGCAGGGCTGCAAAATCTTCCCAGATAGCCCAGGAGGAATATGAATTCTTCCTTCATCAAATGTCTCCACTTGGGACAATACAGTGTATACTTGAGGAAAAGAAAATTCATCAGCATTCCAAGCTAACTGGTAAACCATGGGAAGAGAAAAACCTATTAGCACTGCAAGCCATGTTCCAACTCATCACCTTTCTTTGTTGTTAAGGAGTCACCCTGTGGAAATGATAGCTAGCAGCAAGGTTTCACTTCTAAATAATCTGCATGGAAAACCTTTCGAAAACTCTAGGTGACAGTAGTTTTAGGAGCTAGTGTTTATTAAACAATGAATATACACCCTTCCTTCCCTTCCCTCCCTCCCTCCCTCCCTCCCTCCCTCCCTCCCTTCCTCCCTCCCTTCCTTCCTTCCTTCCTTCCTTCCTTCCTTCCTTCCTTCCTTCCTTCCTTCCTTCCTTCCTTCCTTCCTTCCTTCTTTTCTTCTTTCTTTCCTCATTAATACCTCTAAGAGAAAAATTACTCTTTATGTTTGCAACAAATGCTGGCTTATTGAGATAAGAACTAATAGATTTGTCCATTGTACTTTTTTTCATGTGTGTATGTGCAAATTTAGCAGTTTAGAAGTGAAAAAAAAATGCTGCTTTTCATAGAGTTTTTTTTTTTCTTTTCTTGACTTGGCAGGTCAGTCTGATGAGAAGACAACCCCTCCCCCCATTCCTGGCCCCCAGCATTGTGGGGAGAATAATATTTTAGGCATAATCTGAAGCAAAACGGGCTTAAAGGTATCTAAAGGATAGGAAAACAATTTGAGAATTTGCAATTACACTGGGGTTTACAATTTTACTACAAAAGACAAACATTTGTTTAAGTCAACCTGTGTTCCTAATGTGGAGGTATGCGTGTGGGAAAATGTTGACAATGCAAACAAGGCCAAGAGGTGTGAAATTTAAGCACATTATCACTCACTGTCAGATGCTAATGACTCTCATCAAGGTAGAAGAGATGGGTTTAAACGTAAAAATGATTATTCTTGGCAACAGAAACACAAGTGAGACCTTAGCCAATTATTTGGGCTCTTGTTTTTCCTGACAATACTCCTCATTAGTTTTTGGCTGTGATGTACATATAAGAACGAAGATTCATGTGTCCCCTATGGACAGATGCAGCTCAAGCAGGGTTTCTATCCAAAGCATACATATTTCCCAGCATACCTGAACACAAACAACACGAGAAGTGATACATTTTGTGAAGTCCTCACCTGACAGAAATGTACAAATCCAAGCACCTACTAAGAATTAGAAATAGAATTCATTCGTGAAAGATTTCCTGAAAAATCTCCCCTACATAAAATTCTACCATATCCTATCATATCTGACCAAGCAAAAGATCCAGATGGGGAGAGGAGACTTCAATGTTATCGATTAAATTTAACTCTTTTTCTTAAAAAAAAAAAAAAAAGGTAAAGAAGGTTAAACTAATTTACTCCTAGTATTTATCATCTACTCCTTGTTCAGGTAATGAGTACAATAAAATTGAATGCACTGTCATCTTTATTGGGATGAAGGTTACATTCATAAGCTCCGCTTGTTTTAATAGGTTTATTGTACAATTGTAGACATGTGCTATTGCATTGGGATGGATATGCTTTGAATATTTTTATAATTGTGGATAGTATAAAAGTCATTTTCTGTTAGATTGCACAAATCCATTACATTACAAGAAGGATACATTATTGTAACAGGATTAATGTGCAACACATAAACATAATCAGTAATATTCTGTTTGATAAATTATCTCATTTTAATCGGAATGTAAAGAGATTTCGGGATAGTTCCTCCTTTGATTTGCATAATTGTATTACAGACAGGCAAACTGCATTATATTCTTCATTAACAATAGATGGCTTGTATAACTATTGTATTTTTGAAGGCACTGCTCTTACATTCATCCTGCAATTTGTCATTTTCTGACACTGCTGGGAAGCTTAGTTGGGAGAGAATAGAACCCAAAAAAGATTACTTGATTTTCGCTGAGTCCAGTAGTATCTTGGCATCCGATTGCACTGTGGTTATGCTATTGTTTGTTTTAACAAATTGCAACCTAGTGGCAAAGAACCTCTTTTAAAAATCTTCTAATGCGAGGACAATTCAGCCCTTATAGATTTCCACAGCGAAATGTCAGCCCTTCTAACAAACTCCACGTGTAAAAATGTGAATTAAAATTAAATTAGAACCATACGATTGATTTTATGTTTTTACTCCAGCAAATGCTGTCTCCGAGGGAACTTCCCTTTCCTCTCTGCAGCCCAGACACTCCGGGTACCCTAGAGGGACGCGAGGCGTTCACAGTCACTCAGTGGTGATTATAGCAGCTGCCTCTGAGTGCTCAGCTAATGATGGCTGTCAGCAGCCCCGTAAAAGTGCAGCGCGGCACTCTGCGGCATTTTGGGCCTGAAATCCTTGGCTTTTAGGGCGGGAAAGAGTCTCCCTTTCTATGACACCCTGCTAGGTTGGGGGCCCCTGCCCTCCTCCTGTCCCCAGCGCAAGGCCGAGGAGACCTGCCCTTGTGTGCCTGCTGCATCGCCACACCCAGCCCCCGCCTGTGGCTCAGCGGGGACTACGTGCACGCGCTGAATAAATGAATGAACAAATGGACGCATGAATGGAGACAGGGAGCCCATTTAAAAATTCCAGTATTTCTGGATGAAAACTGCAAAAAGCAAAGCTTTCACACTCGAAGCCAATTTTCTTTTCTACCACTGCATCCACTAAATTGAAAATATAAGACCCTGTTACAAGCCCTTCATAGTTCCCTTTGCCTTACCTGTGCTCAGCGCTGGAAAGCTCCCAAAGCACCTGGGTCTTCGCTGCCTTTGAATCCCCCAACAGCCCATGACCAGGTGGAACCAAGCAATCCTCCCTGGAGAAGCAATGGGTTGTCTGCCTGGGGAGGGGTGGGGGCACTTTGAGAGGGAAAGAGGAGGGGTTACAAAGGCTCCTCCCCACTGCCCTCATTGTCTCCCACCTTACCCTGACCCAGGGAGCTGTGGTCTGTCTGTCTATCCTATCCGGTGGAGCATCTCCCTCTCTCACCCCCTCTCTTCCAGTCCCCAGCCTGCCCTGCACCCTGCTTGCTGCCCTGGTCTGTATGCTCACTCCTTCCTCAGCCTGCCCTGTATCCTGCTCTTCTATAGGGGTCACCCACCTAGTTTTTGAGTATCTTTAAGCTACATCTTTATTGGCTTATTTATTTTAATTCATAGGCCTTCTGTCCCTCTGCAGAACAAACACGTCAAGGTGAG
>CAUYRT010028758.1:0-39524 GCA_963574885.1 Lepilemur ruficaudatus
ATCCTCAAGATGACTGAAGTTCAGAAGGGTCCCAAGAAGTCAGTCTCTGCAAAGTTTGAGAATGTATGAAAACATGAGAGTGAACCAAGGGAAAAAATGGCATAAGAAAATATTTGGAATGGTGAAACACAAAAATTTGAAGATAACCAATGTAATCAACATCTACAACTTGGCTCTACAGTGAGTATGTTTATACTTTATTTAATGCAAAAAGATAAACATTGTTTATGTAACTGTTACCTAACTGGAAATTATAAATACAGAAACAAGAATAGGAATACAGGGAAAGGAAAGAGGAAGGAGTACAAATATCTGCATTTTACAAAGTAGGGGATAAAAAATATTTTGATGGAACAAGAATTAAAGGTACACTGTTACAAAAGGTAACCAAAAGTGTTAATAAAATACAATGATATGACTATTCTGAATAGAGTTGCCAGAGGAACTATAGGATTATTAACGCAAGTGGAATTTCACAAAAACAAATAATGTTCTTAATATAAGTATGCTCCATGTAACATTTGAGAGAAACATTTTAAAGGTATTACTCTTTGTAAATAGGAAATTACACTTGAATTGAGCGTTTGCAAGATGTGGTTAACCCATATTGTTAATGTGTAGAAGGAATGATGAATGTTGGTGTAAATTTGCTAATTCCTTCTTTTAAAAACAGGAAATAAATATGTAATATCTAAAACAAGTAAACTAAAAATTGTGTGGAAGCAAACTACTTAGAGCTATTGAGATATCAGAAGAAAAAAAATCAAAAAACTTTTCATGCTGCTTCTAGGGACAAGATTGGAGGTGGAAATGAGTTCAGCATGATACTGTTGGCTTAGCTCTATGCCTCTGTTCGTTTAATAATATTATAAAGCTTTAAAAATTAAGTAATTAGTGGGAGGCCGAGGTGGGCAGATAGCTCAAGTTCAGGAGTTCAAAACCAGCCTGAGTAAGAGCGAGAACCCACCTCTACTAAAAATAGAAAGAAATTAATTGGCCAACTAAAAATATATAGAAAAAATTAGCCAAGCATGATGGCACATGCTTGTAGTCCCAGCTACACAGGAGGCTGAGGCAGGAGGATTGCTTGAGCCCAGGAGTTTGAGGTTGCTGTGAGCTAGGTTGATGCCATGGCTAAAAGTAATTAGGAGGTCACATTTCATGTTGTATATGAAAGAAATGCAAAACTGCAATGATCAGTAGTGAAAACTCTTGATAGTAAACCTGTGATAAGTTATGAGAATAGTTAGTACTAAGAAAATTACCATTCTAGAGTCTACTGGGAGGGACAAAAATAATGTGAGGCATAGAACTAAAGAAGTAAGGTAGATGACAAATTCAGACAAGCACAGATTTAGGACCAAGAATAAAACATTCTCCTAGCTGTATCTGGCAGCTATTTACCATGTTCCTAGTAAGAATAAAACATGGGTCCTCATGTACAATTACAATTAAATGTATTGTTTGTAACTAGTGCAAAGTCTCCCTTACATTATGCCGCTTCAATCACTCACCCTGTAATCTTTATCTTCGCATAGTCCTGGTTGAACATTCTTTGAGGCATTTTTATAGGCAAATATCTCACCTGAAAGGACCCCACCTGAGAGTTGGGAGTCAGAATCTTGATCTGTAGGATAGGCAAACCAGGTGCCCATTAGGACACTGCCTTTCCCAGGATTATATTTGAGTTATTTGTGGGAACATGATATTAGGAAACTTCTCCCCACTGGTTTCATTAATGGCCACATAAAAAGAATATTTTAAGAAATACGAAGTGTACTATAGCTATATGCAATCTAAAGTCTTGAAATCTGGGAGAAAAAGTTGAAAACAATATTGTAAAGTTTAGAAATAATTGAATCAAGTTGTTAAATACAAGTATATCTGTCCTCATTTCACAAATATTTTCCAACTCTGGCTTTGGCATGCCATTCATTCATATACTACATCACTGATGTGGAATGTATAAAAAGCCTGCAGATGTATAAAATGACTACAGATTCATGGATATCCTTTCTTCTTCCAGGACCTGAGTAGATAAGAGATCACCAGTCAAAGATGCCAAGTGTAACTATAACACTGAAACTCAGGAAAACTTTAAAGAAAAGTAAATAATATCTATACTATCAACTTATGTTTGCTTCTAATTTATAAATAGACTTTTTACAAATAGATTTCTAATTCATAATTCATGCCACATGCCCAGATGTCCAAAATGTAAAAGTGACACTATTTCAAGATCATGCTGCACAGCACAAGAGCCAAATCAATCTAACTTCCTTACTGGTAGGGTAGATGATAGGATATCAGAGGCAAGTTTATGTTATTTCTGTACAATATCAGTGAAAATCAAATAAGAAATTTTAAGAAGAGTTAACAGAAAAAAAATCTGAATGCATTCTTTAAAATTCTGCAGCACAAAATAAATTCAACCATGTTGAAATTCAGAGGAATTCTTCCCTTAGAATATATTAATTGCCTAAAGACATATTTAGAAAACAGCTGCAATTTTCTTTTCTCACTAAGTGAAAGAAAATCATTTAAGTATTAAATAAGACAAAGACATTTAAAAGAAAGGGCAGCTGTACCACTACTTTGGAAAACAATTTGGCAGCTGTTTTTAATAAGATTATATGACCCAGCAATCCCACCCTAAGGTATTGACTTGAAAAATAAAAATATATTTCACACAAAGACTTGAATGCAAAAGTTTACAGCAGCTTTATTCATAATAGTCAAGAACTGGAAATAATTCAAATGTCTTCCAATGGATGAATGCATATACTGTAGTATATTCACAAAATGGAATATTATTTGGCAATAAAAATAAAAAAGACTACTGATTCACCCCATTCACACATGAATGAATCTCAAACACATTATCCCAGTGAAAGAATCTAGTCTCAAAAGGTTGCCACTATATGATTCCATTTATTCTGGAAAAGGCAAAAATACAGGAGAAGAGAAAAGGTTATTGGATGCTGGGTTTGGTGGTAATCAATAATCTTCTCTCTTACATTTTTGGCAGGGTCTGAATATGAAGGGCAACATGAGGGAATTCTTTGGGATAATAGAATTATTCTCTATTCCATCTGTGTTGGTGGTTATAAGAATGTATAACTCATAGAACCATACACCAAAAAAGTAAATTTTACTGTATGTAATTTTTAAAAATAACATTCAATAACATGTTCCATCAAAGTGAAATGAAGAAAGGATCAGATTCAGCTTTCAAATGAAATAAAGAGAGGGAGATGGAAATACCAACTGCCAAGCAGGATCATGTTTGGAGATAACTCAAACTCAAACTGAGTCCGAACCCAAGAAAACACAGTTGATCCTTACTAGAGATAAATAGGGGCCTAATCCAGGAGTGATATGTACATAAACATAAAATATCTCACCGGTCACCAACTACACTAAAGTAGAAAACCCAGAGAACTAACAGACACAGTCAGAAGTCAGCATGGCCCACACATTGCCCACTCTCTGGGAGGTGTTCAGGAAGTTGCTTTTTAAAAGGTTGTTAAAATTCTAAAAGCAGACAATTAACACATATACAATAAAAACATAACCCTATTTTAGCTGGGAAGAGCTAGGATACTGTCCCGGAAGTGAAAACAAAGTGCACATGACTGGTAACTTCTTACAAACATCCAAGAGAAGGCTGGGAGGGTGGGTAGTGTGAGGGAGGTGAAAGCCAATATATTCAATAATTAATGTGATAATTTAGATAAAAAGTTATATTCTTAGTACCTAGTAAAATAATTCTCTCAACAGGAGAGACTTGTGTGTGAGCAATATCTCAGCAAGGTAAATGCAAGTAAGAGTCAACGGTTTGGGCTTAGAGAGGGTATCTTGTTTTCCTAAGGAAAGAAGTTACACTTCATGAACTATAAGAGATTAAATGGATATTTCCAAAAAGAAAATGTGGGATGAAGGTAGAAGACAGGAGCATGCTTAAACAGTTAATCAACAGAAGGGTTAGGGAAAAAAATACCACTACTTAACCATATGGTCCAAGGAAGACTTTGAAGAGGAAAAAAAAAGTGTGTGTGTGTGTGTGTGTGTGTGTGTGTGTGTGTAAAAGAAGGTATCACCTTGCTCAGGATATGTAATTTTATCACCAATACTAACTCCATCCACAACCTCCTCTCACCTTTTACAACAGACTTTCTCCCACAAAATAGCCACTAAAATCTAAAATATATGACTTACTGCAACATAAAAAAGCTCTGGTTTCCACACAAGTTAGCACAGGTTGAAAGAGAGTTGGTATGAGACTGGGGTACAGCTGATATTTGAGTTACCTAAATATTTGAATGGTCTCTGCTAACACGTCCCAAACAAATCAATAAATAAATGGCTGCTACAACATTTCTGTAAATTACTTTCTGCAGCTGCCCTGATGGATTGCACCAGGTGAAACATATAACCTCTGTCTTTAGATGGGAGGTGGAGGTGGAAGTGCTTTTCCAGGATAAATTTCACATGGAAGATTTCTTCTGTCCTATTCAGAAATCCTTTTCTTCAAGGATAGTTCTTATTTTTCATGACCAGCTTGCAGCTTGGAAGGTTAAAAGGAGTTTGCTTACCGCTTTACTTAGGGTATTAATCTGTGTTATGTCTCTGTATACTATTTGCCCTTTTCATATTAGGTTGCCCCATTTGATACTAATGAGAATAAAAATGAATTAGTAGAGCAGGCCTTGTTGTTTCCAATTAAAATATGAGAAAATTGAGGGTCAAATATCAATGTGTTCCAGATCACACTGCTTATAATTGGCAGAGGTACAAATTAAATTTAGGGGTTTCTTTTTTCTTTCTCATTTCTTTTTTCTTTGTCATAGTTATTCTGTTTTGTGTTATTCACATCAGCATAAACTTTAATTATGAGCAAGACTCAGAAATTTTGCAATTTAAAAGTTAAAAGAGAAAAGGGAAAAGTTAAAAGAGAAACTCAACATTTCTGAAAGTGGAAAACATAGGCAGAGGCATTAACAACCATTTCTGTTATAAGATTAGCAGCATTTCCTTATTCAAACAGATCCAGGAGACAAAAAAGAAAATAGCATGGCACATATTGTATAGCATTCTTGGACTAAGAGTGAACAATTATGGGGACAAATTATTATTTTAAAATAAAAAATTATGCTTGCATTTTATTTTAGAAAGAAGATATGTTTACTGTTGCTTTAATTTTTGCAATGGAGCAAAGAACGGGTTTTTACATTGAAGTAGTTACTTAAACCAATATTGCAACAATTTAAAATTATTCCATGAATATTTTGAAGTGAAATTTCTGGTTTATTTTTATTTAAAGAATTCCCTTTCAGATATCACTTGATTCTAATACTTATTAAATTTTATTATTGTTTTATTATTTATAAAATGTCATCATTAATTTGCTTTGTGCTAAGTCATGCCTCAATTTTTTTCTATTTCTGTTTTTTTCTGAGTATTCTATGCAAATATATCACGTTTAATTTATTTATGGAGATATTAACTATTTTGTCTGCCTTATATGCTATCCTTCTGGGAACTGCATCTTTCTATTGAGAAATTGTTCCTTTCTCATTTTAATTATGTGGCTCTAAAGCACTCTGAGTCAAGTTCTATCAAAGACCATCTTTGCAGAGAGGTGGAATGGGTTGATTTGTGAAAATCAAGCCAAATCGGAAATGAGAGGTAGAGAGATACAGTGGTTGTGTACAAATCTTTCATTCTACTTGTAATAACTGGCTTCTAGTTTGTTTCTGTCCTGAGCTGTGTTTCAGTCATTAGTAACCACCGAAGAAAGAACACACACACAAATGTACATGTACAAACCAAACTTTCATATACAAACATATATACTCTCCCATTGGTAGGAAAATGTACTAGTAGAGACAATTTTCTTATTGTGCAACTTTTTAATCAAATTTTTGTGGGAATGCTTACTTTTATGCTTTTATTAGTGGAGTAGTAATTACTGCTTTAGTTTACAATATCTGCTTAGAGACTCTTTTTTTTACATTTTAGTTTTGAAGTAGTTTTAAATTCAAATAAAAGCTGAAAATGATTGCAGAGAATTCTTATATAAGTTTCAGTTGGCTTCATCTACATAACCAGAGTACCAAACCAAGAAAATAAGATTGATACAATGTTATTAACTAGCCTATAGATTTTATTTCTATTTCACCAGTTTTTCCATTAATATCTTTTTGCTTGTTTGTTTTAGCATCCTATCCATTTAGTTTGCATTACATTTAGTTTCATATCTACTTATTCTCTTCCAATCTGACAGTCTTTCATTGACTTCATGACCCTGACACTTTCGAAGATTATTAGTCAGTTTGTTTATTTTTAGAATGTCCCTCAATTAGGGTTTGTTTGATATTTTCTTATTATTAGATTGAGGTTGTGCCTAGGAAATAATACAACGGAAGTGGTATACCCTCCTCATTTCATGATATCAAGGGCAACAGAATGTAGATATATCTTATTAATGGTGGGGCTAACCTTGGTGACTTGTTTAAGATGGATATGCCAGGTTTTCCTATTGTCAAATTATCATTTTTTTTCATTGTCCATGAATAATTACGGCTGATTCTTAAATAATGCAAGCATTAGGGGCACAAACCTCCATTCAGCCAAAAACTACTCATATAACTTTTGACTCTCCAAAACTTAACTACTAATAGCCTACTGTTGACCAGAAACCTTACAGTATCATAAACAGTCAATTAACACATATTTCACATGTTAAATGTATTGTGTACTGTATTCTTATAATAAAGTAAGCTAGAGAAAAGAAAATGTTATTAAAGAAATCATAAGGAAAAAATATACTTACTATTTATTAAGTAGAAGTGGATCATCATAAAGGTCTTTATTGTCATTGTCTTCATGTTGAATAGGCTGAGGAAGAAAAGGAAGAGGAGGGGTTGGTCTTGCTGTCTCAGATGTGGCAGAGGCAGAAGAAAATCCACATATAAGTGACCCATGCAGTTCCAACCTGTGTTGTTCAAAGGTCAACTGTATTTAGAAAGAGGTAATTTTAGACTATGAAAATGTTTTTAATTAAATTTTCATTCATAAAATTTAAAATTCATCAATATATCATACCTGCAACAATTATTGCTGTGAGATTCTAATGATGACTTTATATTTCTCTAATTTTTATACATTTATTAATTGAAAATTTCTCTAAGAAACAGTATCCTTTCTCGTTCTTAAATCACTCAATTATTTATTTATATTAAAATTGATTCATATTTTATTCTGAAGGTTACAATTAAGAAATATTATTTGATTTGATACTTGAATTATAAGAGCTTTGGCCATTGTTAGTGTCTTTCAGGTTTTCTTGTGCCTATTCAAAGATTCCCATCCTTTCATAAATATTCCCTTACTTTCCTGGAATACAAGATGCCTAAGGTTCCTCTCTGTTTTTCCTGTCCTAGCCCTGGAAACAATCAATTCTCCAAGGACACTTGGTTCCTTGTATGGGAAAATGATATTTGGAAAACAAAATTTGGGCATTATTTCATTGCTACTTGGGTGTGATTGCTATTTGGCTTTCTCAGTATAGAAAACTAGAAAATATATGCATGTATACTACGCCATGTATGCACACATCTAGATTTACTTCTGTATCTATATGTATTTTGTATTCATGTTGCATATTAACAAATAGGTTAACACTGATACTTCCAGTTGAACTTTTAGTCAATACCACAGAGTTCATTCTGGTCTTCAAGATTTCTTTGTTTTTTTAAAATAATTTTTTACTGACACATAATAGATGTAAATATTTTGGGAATAAGATTTCCTTATTTGTAACTTTACTCTCTGACAGCGAGAAACTTGGCTTTCAATGCTAATAATACATTTACTTATTTCTGCAATTGTAATGTATATATAAAGTAATATAAGAATTATTAAAAGAAATTTACTAACTAGGGAATACACTATTTTTTGTTAGAGTTCTTAGTATCATAATTCATATAATATCCAGCCAAAATGGTATTCTCCAAAATCGATTTTGGTGTATTGATCCTGCATCCTATAAACTTATATCCTTTTTCCTTGCTAAGGACAATAAATATTCTTATTATTCTTTGGGACTTTTTGTACTTTGGTATTTTCTACATAGCCCATCGTGTTGTATGCCAATAGAGACAGTTTTATTTCTTACTTTTAAATCTGTATGCCATTATTTTTTCTTGCCTAATTACAGTAGTTAGAACTTCCAGTAGAATGTCCAATGGGATTGTTAAGAGTACATTGTCTTTCTCTCAATCTTGAGGGAATTCAGCCATTCTCTATTAAGTATGATGTCAGCTATAGCTTTTTATGGATGCCTATTATCATGTTAAAGAAGCCCTCTTCTATAAAGATACTCAGCTTTGATATTTCAAATGAATTACAAGATATCACAGAACCTACTCAGGTAAGACTTTTTATAAAAGCAAAGTATATGGTACAGCAAGAAAAAGAAAGTGCAGGCAAGTGTCAGAGGTTTGAGAGGCATGAGAGGTTTGAGAGACATCAAGGTGCCGTTCTCCATGGTCCTTCTTATTCATACAACATGTTTTAATACTTTGTCTCCAGACTAAACAATCAAAATTTGTGCAATGAATCTTGGCCTCAGGAAAGCTCAAGGTAGAAGTTCCCAGCAGGGTCTCTAGTGGCCCACAGTCATGTAACAAATCAGGCTGTCTAAAGGATTATGTACCTTAAAAGCCATGAACAAACACACTGGCACTGGGAGTCTCCAGGGGAGATTTGGACTTTAAACAGCACTTTGTAAGTCGGCAGGTAATTGGTTAGTGGGCCCATGAGCTTTATCTTAGCTAAACATCAAAGTCAGATATCCCAGAGAGAAGCACATAGTTCACCCAGTCCAACTGTAAAATAGCTGCATCCTACAAACATATTCCTAGAATAGACCTTTCTTTTTTTTCCTGATAAATGGATGTTAAATTTTATTAAAACATTTTCTGCATCTATTAAGATGCTCATATGTTTTTTCTTCCCAAGACATTTTATATGTTACATTATAGTAACTGACGTTTGACTATTAAACCAACTTTGAACTGATGTGATTAAGCCTATCTGTTATTTTTGGGGGATATGACAGGATGATGTTTTGTTGAGAACGTTAGTGTCCATGTTTATGAAGCATATCGGTTTGGTATTATGATAACTAACTCCATCCTGATATAGCGAGTTGAGAAGAATTCTTTTCTATTAGGATTTTTCTTTTTAAATAACAGTGAAATTCGCCAGTAAAACCATGTAGGGAGTTTTTTTTTTTAAGATTTTTTTAGTGTTATTTTAATTTCTTTAATAGACATACTACCATTCATAGTATTTATTTATTTGTTGAGTTACTTTTGATATTTTTTTGCCTTTCAAAGATTTGATCTTTTCCCCCTAAGTGTTGAATTTGTGGGCCTAGAGTTGTTCATAGTATTGATTCCCTTATTATCCTTGTAAAGTCTGTGCGCTCTGCAGTGATATCCATTGTTTCTTTCATGATACTGGTAAATTGTGTCTTCTCTCTTTTTCGTTTGTCAGCTTGGATAGAGGTTTATTAATTTTGCTGATCTTTTGAAAGAATCTGATTTGGTTTTGTTGATTTCCTGTCTTGTTTTTCTGCCTTCAATTTCTGCTGTCTTTAATTCCTTCCTTCTTATTTGGGATTGAATTTGCTCTTCTTTAGTTTTTAAAAGCACAATCTGAGGTTGCTTATTCCAGACTTTTTTCTGATAAAAGCATTATATGCTTTAGATTTCATTTACCCAATGCCATGAGTTTAATATGCTGTTCTTATCATTTTCATATAATTAAGAATCTATTTAGATTTCCCTTAAGGCTACCTATTCAGCCCATTGGTTATTTAGAAGTGCTATGTTTAATTTCCAGATGAAGATTATATACTTATCTTTGTTATTGATTTCTAATTTAATGCCTTTATGTTCTGAGAATATATGTCATAAAATTTATATTATTTTAAATTTTTTTAATTATTTTTTGAGAGCCAGAATACGGTCTCTTATTTCATCTTACACATGAACATAAAACAAATGAGTGTTCTGCTGTTGTTGCATGGAGTTTGCTATACATGTCAGTTAGCTCAAAGTGATTAATCATGTTTTCCTGGTCTCCTGTGTCCTTCTGACTTTTGTTCTACTTGTTCTGTCAATTACTGAGAGAGCAGTGTTGCAGTCTCAAACTCTGATTGTGGATATATCCCTTTGTTGTTTTAGTCTTATTGGTTTTTGCTTCATTTATTTTGAAGCTTTATTGGTAGGTACAAACACACTGATATTTCTTATACTCTCTTGATTAATTGGTCTTTTGGTCATTATGAAATTATCTAGTTTAACCTCAATTATATTGTTCTGAAGTCTAATTCATCTGATATGAATATAGTTATTCAACTCTTTCAATTAATGTTTGAATACTATATCTTTCTTCTTTAAACTTTTAAAAACAGCTTTATTAAGATATAATCCAATTCATAAAATTCACTTATATAAAATATATAGCCTAGTGGTTTCAGCATATTCATAAAATTATGTGAATATTTAGTACATTCACCACAATCAATTCTAACACATTTTTACTGTCACTAAAAAGAACCCTATACCCATTAGCAGTAAGTCCCTATTCCTGTTCCCATCCTCCAACCCCAGATAATAACTAATCTATTTGCTGTCCTTATAAACTTGCCTATTTTGGACATTTTATATAAATTGAGTCATATAATACATGATCTTTTTGACTGATTTCTTTCATGTAGCAGTTTGTCTTTTTTATTTTTTTTTATTTTCTTGCCTTTTATATCAGGTAATTTTTTGGTTGAAAGAAAGACATCATGTGCAAAATAATAGAGATAGAGGTAAATAGTTGTTTTTTGTGTTGGTTTTCATGACTGGAAATGTGCATACCTTTTCCTCTGCTAGAGCTTTGCTATTTGAGTTAATGTAGAAATAATAAAGGTTTGAGGTTTATTGTTGCCATAGTCAACCTCAGAGCACCACTCTCTTCAAATTCCCTAGCATTCCATCAGGGTTAAGGTGGGAGCAGATTTTCAAGAGTTTATTTTAACATTTGCTCCACCCTTAGCTTTAGGTGTTCCTTTTGTACTTACCTTAGAATTGGTCTGTCTTCTTGCTCTTGAAACTTCTCTGACAGTGTTCATTGTTATTTGTTACTTGATGCTTTTTAGGTTCATGGAGATGGTTGGGTACAGTGGTGAATGGGTGTGGACAGTTTGTGTTGTGTTGATTATCCTCAGTATTAAGTAGGAAATGTGTAGCTGGTTGTCAGGGCTACAATCTTTTCAGTTTTCTAACCCTGCCCCACCTATTACCCTCAGCTGTAGTTCTGTTCGCAGCACGTATACTTCTCCCCTTACCCAAGGTAGGTATTTTTTGTTACCTTCATCCAGCTTCAATAGCTTATCACATACACACTAAGTATGATACCCTTCCCTAATACAGGTGAAGGCTTGTATTCTATAAAGGAGAATGTGGAGAAGGGTTTGAATAAAGTTTCATGCCCCCCTCATAGCAGTTGCTCTTCTCCTCCCACAGGTCTGGTCAAAAAGGGACATTTTATCACCACTTTAGATAACTGAGGTTTTTGGAGGAAAAAAACCTGTAAAAGATGGGAACTCCCTTTATGTCTACAAATACAAAGGGTCCACATTCTTTCACAAGCCTATATTTGGCCTCCACCAATTTGTTAAATATTCTAGGTTTTTCTTATGTCGAACTGCATCTGCTCTCAGTTCTGGCGTTCCATCTCTCCCTGCAGGTACCACTGCACTATGATCCCAGCTCTCTGACAGTCTCAAAAAAATTTATGAACTTGCAGTTTGTCCAACTATGTTTCATGTAACTGTGGAAATGATGCTGTTTCCAGTTCTCTGTATTCTTCAGGAAAAACTAGAAGTATAGTTCAATCATTATTATATTTTGGCTTTTAATTTTTATATAATTTTCTAATGATTATTGAAATTCCAATATGATATTCTAATTGAAGTAACTAAAACAAAGCTCCAGTAATTTCATCTTCTTCAGCTTTTTCTGTAAACCATTTTATCCCTATCTTAGAAGTCGAAACAAATCTCCCTTTCTAGTTTCATAGTTGTTCTTCTGTTTCGATAATACCAATCAGTCAAACTCTGCTAAGTTCTAAAGATGTGCCCTAAACTAATGGCTCTAAAACTTTTAGATTAAAACTTTAAAAATTATCTAGGGCTACCTATTAAAATGCAATTTGCTTAGTCTTACCCACAGGAAATCTAATTTCCTAAATTTGGGGTAGAGCTAGAAACTCTGGCTTTTTTTTTTCTTTCTTTTTTTTTTTGGTAATTGGCATATAATTATTATTCATATTTATAAGATACATATATAGTGATCAGATCAGGGTAATTAGCATATCCATCATCTCAAACATTTAAATAAGCTACTCCAGTATTCTGATGCATGTGGTTCCATGATCATTCTCTAAGAAACTCTGTCCTGAGCATCTACTCCAGTAGGTCAATGCTTTTTAATTTCTTCCATTTGCATTTTTTGTGGTCTCACATCTCCGCCTCCAAATTTTGCCCATCTTTTTGAAAGATATTTTTCTACTCTAAATCCTCTACCTGGAAGCACAGAAGATAATCAAATACTTAATAACTGGCGAATCCTCTCCCCTGACCAATCAGAACAGAGGCTGCCCCAGTCGGAGTAGAAGTCAACAGTAAAGAACAGAACTCCTGTGCCTGTGCCTGCTGGCTAATATCCGCCTTCAAGGAATCCACCTTGAGCAGTCACATTTCTGTAAATATCAGTTTACACACAGTGTTTTCTTAACAGCTTTATAGAGATATAATTCATTTACCACACATTTCACCTATTTAAAGTATATAATTTAATTGCACACAGCATTTGCCATCTTACGTTTTACTGATTTGTGAATGTGTATTATCTTTATCAAACCATAATTTTAATTACTTTTGAAAAGGAGTTTAATCCTCTTATCTTTCATTTTCCACTGTTATTTACCTAGTTCTTTCCACTTAGTATTCAGTAAGCATGGCTGCATGTGCGATTGAGTAAATAATGTCAATTTTTAAATATTAACAATTTATTTGAGTGTATAGTTATGGTCCAATAATTGCAACGGTCAAGGGTCTAAATGCATGGAAACAGAAAAGCAGCCACAACATTTAAAAAAAGAAGTTTGATTACCAACCTTATGAATGTAGAGGTATAAAGATTTTAGTAGTCCTGGATGTAAGGACTACTCAAGGAATCTCACCATTTTAATAAAAAGAATCAAAAATAAAAACACTGAAATACACACATAAATCTTCATATAGTATATAATAAGTAAATAAAGTATTCTGCATTTCTCAACTGAGAATTCAACTAAGTAAGATATATACTTCTTCTAGTCGGTGTCAAAAATAGACTCTTTTTAGTCATTTTGATATATCATAAATCTTCTGGAAATGTCAATATTCCAACATAAGGATACTGCAGAATACTCTTTTGTTATAATGCCCATATAACATTTTTAAAAAAATAACTCAATAAGCAGCACTGAGAAAGAAGACAGTGTAGTTTGAAGTTTAACAAGTTTTTTTTTTTTTCCTCTACCAATTTCCTAAGGTGATGATAAGACTGAACTATTTGGTGTACATGATTTTAAATCTAGGGCACATTCCTTAATCTCCTTCACTCTGTTCTTACCAGTTCTTCTAGTTATAACTCTGCTGTCAAGTATACTTTATTCCACTGGGACTGAAATCCTCTACACAATCTGTGTTAAAAAATATTCATAAATCATCTAAAACACAGCTGCCTACATTTCAGTCAGGCATAACAAAAATACTCCAGACCTAGTTTATATTTTTGTCTCTACCAAGTTAAAAGAAAACAGTGTTAATCAAAGCAAGTCAATGAAGTTTGTCTTCTGTGTCAGTAGATGCACAATTTTCTTATGTATCTCCTCTCAATATTTACTTCCCTCCATCATTCAGATCTTCAATTTTCTTCACCTTTTATCATATCCCCTTTGTCATATCTAGTAGGAATAGAATATCAGTCATTTAGATGTTATAGAAAATGAATTTTAAATGAAGGTCTTTGGTTTTGTAGACATCCCTGAATTCATACCTGGCCTATACACCCTGAAGACGAATGCTTTAATCCTTTTAGGGCCATGTACAGCAATAATGTAGAAACTCTAATCATCAAAGAAAAAATTCAAGAGGAAGAGCTTTGAAATCATTGGGCTTTGACTTTGGAAAGCAGCCAGGGGTATGAAAAGAGCCCTGTGTCATTTTTCAGGGCTTTTTCAAGATCTGAAGCATGTCATTTCTTAATTCAACAAATACTGTGTCAAGCACTGCTTCTTCATTAAGAATGCAGCAATGATTATGATAGACAAGGTCTCTATTGTTATTTGGTTTACAAGGATGTAAAGGAAACATTTTGTAAGAGTATATGAATAAGCAAGACAATTTCAAGTACATGTGAGTGCTATATTGACAGCACTCCTCTGGCTCTCATCCCCATATTAATGTAATTAATCACCTTTGAGAAGGATCCAGTGAAGAAGCATGGCCGTTTCACAGAGAGTAGTCAAGAAGGTCCTTTCCATGAAGGTGACATTGGCAATGGGCCCTGCAAAATGAGAGAGAGCCAAATAGTTCAAGAGAAGAAAGAGGCTTCCTTTCAGAAGTCCTATGTTGAGGAATAATTGCAAAGGCTTTTCAGGGGAATAAGCTCAATGTATCAGAGAAACAATGAATAGGACAGTGTAGCTCAAGCATAGTGAAACTTGGTAAAAGATAGAGTGATGTATGTTTGGGGACCAAAGCAAATGAGAAGATTTTGCAGTGTTTTATAAATCAAGATTAGAAGTTTGGATTTTTGTTATCTAAGTAAGATCACAAGCAATAAAAGGTTTTAATTAGTGAATTAGCATAATTTGGTTTATGTTTTAAAATATTGCTCAGATTACTTTATATAAAGGTAGGGGAGATAGAAATGGGAAGATCAATTAGAAGATTATATACAGGTAAGAAATGATGGCTTAAACTAAAATAATACAGTGCATATGAAAGAAGATGATGTGTGAGGTATATTTAAGACCTGCTGCAAAATGGGTCCAATAGCTTTGGAGTCAAACACATCTTGGCTTAAATCTTTCTCTAAAACTGACTAGATGTGGAACTTTGACCAAGTTATTTAATTTTATGACATTTTATTCAGGCAACTGCTCAATTACAAGCAGCATTAATTAATATGTGGTAGATTGTAAAAATTATCAAAAATTCTTTTCATCCCTGCATTTGTGCCTTGTGATGTGATTTTGCAGGTCTTTCTGTCAAGAGGTGGAGCCTGTTTCTTAACCCCTTGAATCTGGATTGGCCATATCATGATTATTGGCACATAGAATATTAGCATTATGATGAGAACAGAGACTTAAAAGTTGCTGTACAGTGAGGTTTTCCCACTATTTATGCTCTTTGGATCACTGCCACCAGCACCATGTGCCAAAGCCATGGCTGGCCTGTTGTGTGTGACTGGCCCAGTCACATACAACCAATCACCAGCATCAGGGTCGTCTTCTAACTGTCTGGCAGGTAACTGAACTTAAATGAGTGAGCTTGGTTGAAACCAACAGAAGAATCACCCAGCTGAGGGCAAGTGGATAGCCCACAGAATCACAAACTAAATAAATAGTTGTATCAAGCCAATAGGCTTTAGGGTGGTTTGTTATAAAGCAATAGGTAACTGACACACAGGGGCTCTGGGAATTAGGTTAAGAGATGATTCAACGCTAATTAGAGTTTGTGAATGGAAACACTGGAAATGCAAAATTCTCCATGGAGATTTACAGTATTTGTTAGAAGACCACAATGAATCATTATATTGATTGACCACCAAGGGAAATAGCTCATCTTAATGCTAACAAAAAGAAATAAAGAACATTTCTTTTTCAGATCATGAAGAGATCTATATACTAGGCTAAGGAATGTGAATTTTGGGATACTAAGAACTATAGACACATAGTATAGAATGGCAACCTAAAAAACATGTAAGGAATGTTATTCACTAAGAATATATAAATTTATAATAAAACATTTTAGATTTCAACTTTTTCTTCTTAAAGTTACATGAAACAAAACATTTCACCACTTTTCTTTCCAAACAACAGAAAGATGAATTTTTAGCATGAGAACTTCCATGAACTTCTCTGAGATCAACCTTTCCTAAGTAAAACTCTATTTCTGGGAAAATAGAATCCAAATTCAAGAAAGCCAACTTACAAAGTATCTTTTGCAATAAAAACATTATGTCAATTACGTGTGTGTATGCATGCGCATGTGCGTAATTTCTAGATATTAGAAATATACATTAGAAACAAAGAATATTGCCTTGGTTCTCAGATCTAGATATTATCTATTGTTTTAGCTTGAGTAAATAATTTATTTGATCTTCATCTTGATTTCCACATCTGTAAAATGAGAATGTTGAATTAGGGTCTCTGAGGTACTTTGGCTTCAAAGAGACTATTATTTATTATATAGCTTTCTATTTTCAATTTTACATCATCTAACATATACAAACCATTTAATTTAACAATGCCACTACTCTCACATGAGTATTTCTTATTTGCTTAAGCAATTATTTGCACATAAGAAGACTAATTCATTAAGTCTCAGCCTTCTTTGTGGTTGTAAGCAGTGAATGGTCCAGATATCAGTTTATCTCATCTATTCAATATAAGCCTCTTCCCAATCAATGTTATGTGGTCACTTGTCAGGAAAATGCAACCAAGACTGATGACCACAGTCATACCTTCAACCTTAATATTGATTTGCCACCTTTGATTTATAAAATATATCATGATTTCCAATTAATGTTATTCAGTTGTGTTTGATTGCTTCAGTGCTTGAAGAGTTTCATTATTGATTTGTTTTAATGGCAATCACATTAAGCACCCAATCTATTTTACGCAAGTTTTTGGAACATGTGAATAAATTTCTTACATTCAATTTTTTAAAATTATTTTTATAATGGAACAAATGACTACAAAATATTTTTTCTTCACATATAACATTTTGATTCTTGTATTGCTTTGTATTATTGAAAAAGGTAAAAGTTAAATTATCCTGAGGCAAGAGAATTACGATATAATACCAAGAAATTGTGGCTGACTTCTTAAATGATGTGGTTACTAAAAGTTATAATAGATTAGCCATGCACAGAAGTGGAAAAGGAATCCGGTTGCTGGGTCTTATTAGAAGGGTCCAGAAAAATTCATCAGGAATAAAAGAATCACAGTACAGAATAAAAGAAAAACAGTCTAATTTACAACCTGGAATTATCTTTATTAATGTAATCTTTTGTTTAAAGCATTTTCTCAGTAAACAAAATTAAAATGCATCTACCTAACCTATAACATTAACTAATGTATCTTATTAACTAATTTATACTTATTCTTTTAATAGCATTTTTTAAATTAAATTTTTTAGCTGAAAATTCAGTATGATTTAATAGTTATCAAAATGGAGCAAATAAACTCTATGAATAAATGGCAAAGCACATAACTTTAAATTAGGGGAAAAAATCTGGGCTGGGAGAGTTAGGCCTGTTAAGAAGCCAAAGTTAAAATTTGTACAACCAGGGACAGCAAAATTTGCATGAAAATATCCTTCTTATGAATGTGGATAACTGTAAGAGGTGTAAAAGCTCACCCTGGATTCTCGTGATGAGGTATCTGTTACTGCCATGCCGAGATCCCATTTGGGATATGACTCAGAACCTCTAAGATATAGCCATAGCATCTGCACAGAAGATTCAGATATTCACAAGAGTTTGAGAGCTAGTAATTTGGACAAATTATCACAAACTAAAGGAAAGTGATCTGTGAAAACCAAGACCCTGAGACTAAGTAAAAATTAGGCTCTTCATTAACATAGTTCCTTAGCATGATCCTT
This sequence comes from Lepilemur ruficaudatus, assembly GCA_963574885.1. Taxonomy (NCBI): domain Eukaryota; kingdom Metazoa; phylum Chordata; class Mammalia; order Primates; family Lepilemuridae; genus Lepilemur; species Lepilemur ruficaudatus. Next base: position 18,005 of record CAUYRT010028758.1, read on the forward strand.
AGAGAAGTAACTGCAACAGTAAAAATTATAAGACCACAGAAATAGGCTATTAATTATAAATGTAAATGAATAACCACAGTGTAACCAGTAGCAGGGCCTTAGTCTGTTTGGGGCTGCTGTAACAAAAATACGTGAGAGTTAGTAATTTATAAAGACTAGAAATTTATTTTCTTACCGTTCTGAAGGCTGAGAAGTCCAAGATCAAGGTGCTGGCTGGTTGAGTTGTCTGGTGAGGGCTGCTCTCTACTTCCAAGAGGGAATGTCGTTGTTACATTTTTCAGAGGGAAGTAATGCTATGTCCTCAGCTGACAGAAGAAAAAGGGTAAGTAAGCAGAATAACACATGGCACCTGCTTCTTTAAGGGCTTTAATCCCATTCAGGAGGGAGAAACCCTCATTGCCTAATCACCTCTTAAAGGCACAGCTTCTTAATACCATAGAAATGTCCATTAAGTTTCTACACTTGAATTTTGAAAGGACACATTCAAACCATAGCAGTTAGGTAAGACGTATGAAGGAAAATATGTATTGTTAAGAAATAAATATGACTTAATAAAAATAAAAAGAGGAAAGTCTATTTAGAGGTTATTATATATGTGTATATATATTATGTATGTGTGTACGTATAGATGTGTGTGTTTGTGTATGTCTTCACAAATAGGGTTGCATTCTCTAAGTATTTAAGGGGATTCTCAGGTTGCAGTTTTTTCTTTTTTCATAGTTTGAAAAATAGTGTCCTTAATAGGATTGGGAAAATTATAATATGTATGAAATAAAAATGTAATTTAATAACAGTCCAAGTTCATCACTTCATTGCCACTTTTTTTGCTCATTTTTGTTGTTTGTCTATTATACATTTTATTATCTATACAATGGAAATTAACCTAACACTACTTGTACCTTTGTGTCATAAAATCGATATCATTCAGGTGACAATTTTGATGTAGTTGCTAAAAATTTTCTGTCGATCTTTTCTAGTAAGACCAAGTAAGGATTAGAATCAAAGAGTCTTAAATTTGAATACAATGAATATTTTACAAAAGTAAAAGCAGAAGAAAATAAATAACTAAGATCAGAGCAGAACTAAATGAAATGAAAAATAAAAAAAATACTACAAAGGATTAATGAAACAAAGAGTTTGTTCTTTGAATAAAAATATAAATAAAATTAATATAGATCTTGATAGATTAACCAGGAATAGAAGAGAAAGGACTCAAATAAGTTCAATCAGAAATGAAAAAGGAGATATTATAGATAATACCACAGAAATACAAAATATCATCTATGAATACTTTGAAAATCTCTATGCACATAAACTAAAAAACGTAGAGGAAATGGACAAATTTCTAGAAACACATCACCTTCCAAGACTCAAACAGGAAAAAAATACAACTCCTGAAAAAAACAGTAATGAGCCAAGAGATGGGAGCAGTATTAAAATATCTTCCACTGAAAAAAAAGCCCTGGACAAGATGGATGCACGGTGTGTAAGTGTTCCTTTCTCTCTGCATTCATGCCAACATCTATTGTTTTTGTACTTCTTAATAGAAGTCATTCTAACTGGAGTAAGGTGATATCTCATTGCAGTTATAATTTGCATTCATCTGATGATTAGTGATTTTGAGCATTTTTTAATATATTTATTGGCCATTTGTCTATCTTCTTCTGAAAAGCTTCTATTCATGTCTTTTTCCTGCTTTTTAATGGGGTGGTTTGTTTCTTCTCTTGCTGATTTGGTAGAATTCTTTGTAGATTTGGGTTATTAGCCCTTTATCAAATATATACCTTGTTCATATTTTCTCCCATTCTGTAGGATATTTATTTGTTCTGTTGACTGTTTTCTTAGCTTTGCAGAATCTTTTTAGTTTAATAAAGTCCCATTTATTTATTTTGTTGTTGCTGTGATTGCCATTGCTGCCTTATTCATAAATTCTTTGCCTAGGCCAAAATCAAAAAGTATTTTCATAGATTTTCCTCTAGAATTCATAAGGTCTCATGCCTTACCTTTAAGTCTTTTATCCATCTTTAATTAATTTCTGTGAGCGGTGAGAGATAGGGGTCCTATTTCATTCTTCTGTATGTGGCTATGCAATTTTCCTGGCACCATTTATTGAATAGGTCTACTTTTCTCCAGTGTACCTTGTTGTCTGTTTTCTCAAAATCAGTTGGCTGTAGACAGGTGGTTTTATATCTTGTTTCTCTATTTTTTTTTTTTTGTACCATTGGTCTATGTCTCTATTTTTGTACCAATCTATGCTGTTTTGGTTACTATAGCCTTGTAGTATTGTTTAAAGTCTGAAAACGTGATGCCTACAGATTTGTTCTTTTTGCTTAAGATTGCTTTGTCTCCTCGGGCCTTTTTCTGGTTCCAAACAAAGTGCAGAATTATTTTTTCTAGCTCTGTAAAGTATGACATTGGTATTTTGATGGAGATTACATTGAGTCTGTAAATCACTTTGGGTAGTATGGACATTTTAACAATGTTGATTCTGTTGATCCATGAACATGATACGTTTTTCCAGTAGTTTGTGTCCTCTGTAATTTTTTTCCTCCATGTTTCATAGTTCTCCTTGTAGAGATCTTTCACCTCTTTGATTAAGAATATTCCTAGGTATTTTATTTTCTTTGTAGCTTTTGTGACTGGTATTGAGACTTTGATTTGCTTCTCAGCTTGACTGTTATTGGTATATAGAAATGCTATGGATTTGTATACATTAATTTTGTAACCTTAGAGTATGCTGAATTTGTTTATCAAATTTAGAACTCTTTTGGTGAAGTCTTTGGTGTTTTTAGATATAAGATCATATCATCAGTAAAAAGTGATACTTTGATCTCCTCTCTTCTGATCTGGATACACTTTATTTCCTTGTCTTGCCTGATTATTCTGGCTAGGACTTACAGCACTATATTGAATAGAAGGGCTGACAGTGCACAGTCTTATCTTCTTCCAGCTCTTTGGGGGAATGTTTTCAACTTCCCCCCATTCAGCATGATGTTGGCTGTGGGTTTGTCATATATGGCTTTTACAATTTTGAGATATGATCCTTCTATGGCTAGTTTGTTGAGCGTTTTTATCACGAAGGGGTGCTGGATTTTGTTGAATGCTTTTTCTGCAACTATTGAGATGAACATATGTTCTTTTGTTTTTACTTATGTTTATGTGGTGAGGCACATTTATTGATTTGCATATGTTGAACCACACTTGTATAGCTGGGATGGAGCCCACTTGGTCATGGTGGATTATTTTTTTGATCTGCTGCTGAACTCAGTTTGCTAGTAATTTATTGAGGATTTTTGCATCTTTATTCATAAGGTATATTGGTCTGTAGTTTTTTTTTTTTTTTTTTTTCTGTGTCTTTAGCAGGCTTAGGTATTACAGTGATATTGGCTTCATAGAATGAGTAAGGGAGAATTTCCTCTCTGGGTGTTTTATGGAATAATTTCTGTAGTATGGGTACCAGATCTTCTTTGTAAGTCAGGTGGAAGTCAGCTGTGAATCCATCTAGTCCAAGGCTTTTTTTTTTTTATTGGAACATTTTTAAATTATTGCTTGGATTTTGCTGTTTGCTATTGATCTGTTCAGGAATTCTATTTCTTCCTGATTGAGTATTGGTAGAGTGTGTATTTCCAGGAATTTCTCCATTTTCTCTATGTTTTCAAATGTATATGTGTAGAGATTGTCACAGTTTTCATGGATAATGTTTTCTACTTCTGGGGTATCAGTTGTAATGTTTTCTTTTTCATGTCTGATTAAGGTTATTTCAGTCCTTTCTCTTCTATTCCTGATTAATCTAGCAAGTGGCCTGTCAATTTTTTTTTAATCTCTTCAAAGAAACACCTTTTTGTTTTGTTGATCTTCTGTATTTTTGTTTGTTTGTTTCTTTCTTTCTTTTCCATTTCATTTAATTCTGCTCTGACCTTCATTTTTTCCTTTTCTTCTGCTGGCTTTCAGTTCTGCTGGCTCTTTCTTTTCTAATTCTTTGAGATGTAACATTAGGTTGTTAATTTGCAATCTTTCTATCTTTTTGATGGAGATATTTAAGGCTATGAATATTCTCCTAAGGAATGCTTTTGCTGAGTCCCATGGATTTTAATGGCTTGTGTTCCCTTTGTTGTTCAGTTTAAAGAATCGTTTGATTCACCTTTTAATTTTATTCTTGACCCAATAATCAGTAAGCATCAGGTCGTTTAATTTCCATGAGTTTTTGTAGGTTCAACAATTCTCTTGGAATTGATTCCTGGTTTTATTCCACTGTTTTCTGAGAATAAAGATGGCATTATGTTAATTTTTTAAATTCATCATGGCCTAAGATATATTCAGTCTTGGAGAATGTCTCATGTGCTGCTGAGAAAAATATATAGCCAGTAGTCTTGGGGTAGAATGTTCTGTAAATATCTGTTAGTTTCATCTGATCTGGAGTCTGGTGTAGGTCCAGTGTCTCTTTATTTATTTTCTACTTTGATGATTTGTCTAGCTCTGACAGTAGGCTATTGAAGTCTCAGGCAATTATGATGCTGCTATTTATGTCTTTGCTAGCTCTGTAAAATTTCCTTTATGTATCTGTGAGCTGCTGTGTTAGGTGCATATATATAGGTGTATATATATAGGTTGTTACGTCTTCTTGTTGAATTGCTCCCTTTGCCATTATATAATGACCCTCTGTGTCTTTCTTTACCTTTGCTGATTTAAAGCCAATTTTATGAGAATGGCTACAGCTGCTCTCTTTTGGTTTCTATTTGCATGGAATATTTTTTTCCATTCTTTCAAGTTGAGTCTGTGTGCATCCTTGTGGTTTAGATGTGTTTCCTGGAAACAGCAGTTTTTTGGGTTGTGTTTTGTCATCCATTCAGCCAGCCTATGTCTTTTGAGTGGTGCATTTGAACTGTTAATGTTAAAAGATAGAATTGATATGTTGGATGCTGTTCTGTTCATCATGTTGGGTAGTACCGTGTTGCCTTGTTTCCCCTTTTGTGTTACCGATTTATAATAGTTGTGGGTTTTAGCTTTTGTGGGTGATTTTATACTGGTGGGTATCTATTGTGTTAATTCATGTATAATGCTGTTCTGAGAATTTCCTGCATGGGAGGTCTGTCTGGTCATGATAACTTTCCTCAGTGTTTGCTTGTCTGGAAATGACTTGATTTCTCCATCATATGTGAAAGTTAGTTTTGCAGGATACAAGGTTCTATGCTGGCAGTTGTTCTGTTTAAGAAGATTGAAGATGGGACCCATATTTAGTGGCACATTTTTGCATATTTTTGCTTTTTTTATTGGTGATTTTGCTGTTTTACATGACCCTCAACTGTGTAGTTCTGAAGTGCTATCTACTGTTCTTAAGGGTAAGGAAGGCAAGATGTTATTTATGGAGAGTATTTATGTACTGTACATATTAGATAAACTTGTTCAGCATGAGTTACAATGATGTTGGCTGTCAGTTCAATGTTAATAATCAACAGTATATATGAAATAAGATGTCTTTAAACAGAAACACACATAAAACAAGACTACGTTTTGATCAGTTGATGAAAATGTTGTGACGAGAGGCTTGCAGCAACCTAATCCTGTATTTCATTTGGGAGTGATGGTTTAATGTTTACTAATTCAGTGTTTGGCACATCATAGAACATAAATGGGAATCAACTATATCTATGGAGCACTATTCTTGTCAGTGGTAGGAGAAGAAGAGAAAAATAGTTTCTGACTTAAATAAAACAGGCAAAATTTGGTTGAACAACTATACCCTGCTCCCTCAAATACTCCAGTCCTCTACCAAGCAAGCTTTTTAAATATGAGGCACAGTTGTTGAGTTTAGTCTGGTACTAAAGAGTTCAGCTTTTCCTTCTCTGAAATGTGAATGAAAGCAATGGTTCAGCCCCGCATTCTGGGCCATGTGAAGGGTAATGAATGCTGATACTCAGTAATTTTACAGAAATCTGTATGACCATTCTACAACATTTAATCCAAGATGTAGAAAGCATGTCTTAACTCTAAGATCTCCAAAGAAGGGAAAGTAGAGTGATGATGTCATACTGTCACTGGTGTAAAGGTTCTTGCTAATGCCACAGAAAGAAATTTCAGGATGTGCACACAAGGCGATAGTGGCAAGTTATTGAGTGAAAGTGGACAGGCTTAGAACAGGCTGTGCAGAAGTGAAAGTACACATTCAAGAAAGGAAAGAGGGCAGGCTCTAAAAGGATCAACTGCCTTGAATCCCAAATAGTTGCTGTTTTTATTTGTTGAGGTCAAAGAAGGCTGGGAAGTCAGTGTTCATTCTGTCCAACCTCAGTTCTTACTCATACTTCCCCTGTTTTTCCCACAAGGGTGATCAAAACTACAATGTTTATTTGTTATAATTGTAGTATAATTGCTGTCCAACCAGGTTCATTTGCTCACTGCCCAAGAAGAAGCCAATATGCTGAGTCAGCAGGGTTTATGTCCAAGAAAGAGTTTATCCTGCATAGCGCTAAGTGGGGAAATGGGGAAAATTTCTAAAATCAGCCTCCCTGAAAATTTGGGAGAAAGGGTTTTTAAAGACAGTTTGGCATAGGCAATTGAGTCTGCTAATTGGCTGTGTTGGAGAAGAACCATAGGGTGATAGAAATTGTCTTCTCTGCTGACCATGTTCTTGGGTAGGGGATCACAAGACCAGTTGAGTGAATTCCTTGGTATGGGCCACTGATCTGAGTGGGCCACTGGAATGTGGAACCTGAAAGATACCTCAGAAACTATCCCTAGGTTTCAAAAAGGTGATGAAATTTATGGAGAAAGCTAATTTAAAGCCAATCATAAAGAATCTTTATGACCACCAGCTATGTGGCTCCAGAGTGACCATTATAGAAAAATAAACAGGGGTTAGGGGACAGTGCCTAGTTATTACTGTTATTTCTGCTAGGCCTGTGCCTTATTTTTAGCTAGGCCCTTACCACAGTTCTCACCCTGCACACCATTATTTACTTCTGTGAAGGGTGGTTTCAGTATAATGAGGGAAAGGTCACTTTGTACCTGTGCCTAAGTCAACGCAGGGCAATTAACGGCTCTTTACTTCTCCTTAGATCAACTATGGATCTGGCTGTTTGTTCAAACACTGTGTGTTCAAGCCAGCTGACTAACTTTTCAATTCCCTTCTCCTTTGCTCCTACATACCTGATTATCTACTCTAACATTACCGTGAGTACACATAATACCTGTAATAATTATCTATTGCTGAGTGTCAAATTATGCCAAAATGTAGCATCGTGTAAAAACAGACATTTATTACCTCACAAGCTTTCTGAGAATCAAGAATTCAGTAATAGCTTAGTTGGGTGGTTCTGGCTAAGAGCCTCTCCCAAGGTTGCAGTCAAGCTGTTAGCCAAGGCTACAGTCACCTCAGAACTCAACTGAGCCTGGAGAATTGGCTTTCAGTTTCACGCAAGCTATTGTTGGCAGGCACCAACTCCCTTCCATGCTGGCTATTGGCCAGAGTCTGCTATTCCTTACCATGTGGTCTTCTTCATAGGCTGCCTGAATGCTCTCGTGATGTGGCTGGTCACCCCGCCTACAGCATGTGACACCTACCCCACAGGACAGGGAGAAAATAAAGATAGAAGCTGTAGTCTTTAGAACCAAAACTTGGTGGCAATAAAACCATCACTTCTACCATATTTTAGTGATCACACAGATAAACTCTGGTGAAATGTAGGATGAAACTACACAGGGAAGAGACTACCAGGAGGCAGAAATCAATGGTAATGTCTCCAAGACTGGTTACTACAATATGGTTTGGTGAATATTTCAATAAGATCAGAACTAAACCTGAAGGTGGGGGAACCATCAGTGGAAAACTGTAAAGGAGAGAAATGTAAAAGAAGTGAAGAGGGCAACATCAGATACATAGCACAGAAATAGGACAGAAAGGCCTTCTGCTGACAAATGTAGTCAGTGACCCAGGGAACCTGGGGAAAGTAGTTGCCTACAAGTGTTGGTTGAATTCGGAAGAGGAAGACAGAAAAAGTGGATAAAAATAGATAATATTGGGATGTGACTTAGGAAAAATCAGATCAGTGAAGAGTTATGATCTTACCAAGCACAAATTAAGAATAAATAAATAAATAAGATGTTTTTTCTTTTTTCTTTTTTCTTTTTGCCATTCAGTAAATAGAAAATGGTTTCCAATTTTAAGAAATAGAAATCAATGGGGTGTTTAGGCAAATGCTTTCATTGTTTTCAAGAAAACATTACCTAATCACCATACTTATCCAAACTAGTTACCCAGTACTTAGATGAAGAGATTTCTCCTTTAATTTCTGGACCTTTCCAAAGGTCTAAAACAGATATGTGACAGTTTCTTGTGCTCAGAGAAAAAGACTACAAGATATTATTGACTTAGCAAGATTAAGTTGGACATTATTTGGATTCTACTTCCTTCCCTAAAATTCCCTGCCTACCTCTTTTATATTAAAGATGCTGTCCAATTATATTTTCCATCTCATTTAGGACTGCGGAGGGGCATTTACTGAATTCCCTAGTAGTGCTATTACAAAGTAACCAGCATAAGAGAATTCAGGAGAAAATGTAAGCTATAAAGACCTAGAAAATACCCAATGGTTAGTTTCATTGCCTTGTAAGTTATAACTTACATAAATTTCCTGAGGTAATAGCATTACTATACCATGGTTTCCAATGTCATTTTCCAAATTCATGTTTGGAAGGAAATGTTGCAACTTGCAAATGGTCAAGAAGCCCCCACCCCGATCCTGCAAGATTGCACACTGGTGGATGAGCTTTTACTAGATGGCAAGTGTTATGTTAAGTGGTAGGTAAGTATGTATATGCATAACAGCCCTACAATGGAGGTATGATTGGTATAAGTTGCCAAGGACATGTATTGTTAGTTTTGGCTTGAGACATGGTTTGAAACTTTATACTATTGCCTGGGGCTTGGTGATAGTTTGTTTTGCTCTCACTCATTATTTCTATGTGTTTTAGAAGGAAGTGCAGTACCTCTCACTGTCAGCCATTACAAGATTGGAAGCTATTAGAGGTCAGAGACATTAGCTTTGTCCTCCCTTTCACACATGCTAGTATATAGTAGGTGATCCACAGCTGTTGGGTAATTACACAAAGCTTCTCTTCCCTGTCATAATGCTAGTTGCATCCAGGGTGTTCAATTTGATTCAACAAACGTGTACTGACAACTTCTAATTTTGCAAGCATGAGACCAGTTAGTTATAACTTGAGCTCTTTGCCCCAAGGCAAATTTTCAAATATTTCCCCAAATTGAAAGTAACGCAGTATAAGATCCCTTTGCCAGTAATTAGTGGGAGCCAAGTTGGAATTAGCAGTAACAATGAGATCAGCCCTGGGAGTCAAGCAAACATTGCTCTCCCTGAGCTGAAGTTTCCACTTTTGGTCTTATTTCAACTAACTACTTGCCCAGGCAAACATCACTAAGCCAAGGCATTAGACTGGCTAGAACTTCAGCTCTAGCCAGAGTCTGGTGAAAAGAACCCATTGCACATGAATATGTGGATGCCACTTGTATGATGAGATCTCTGATTATTTACTATGTTTTTAACCAGGCTTCTCTATATATAATTTGTATATTCTTGGACAGGATTTATATACGCAAATAAATATATTTTTACTCATAAATAATGACTGAAATCAAGTCATTGGTTATTCTAATTATGTTATCTTCTGAAAACTCTTCCAAGATTACTTTCAAAATCAGTTGTACCACACAAAGTAAGTAAAACAGACATATCCTTTGTTATCACCATATAAAAAATTCAGTTTCCTTGGTTTATTATCATGGTTAATTTATTTTCCTTAATAAATATTTCTAAACTTTATCTAATCACTTTGGTTGGTGAAGAATATTTGGCTGTTAAAAAAATAAGAGTAATAACCAAGTGTTATCAAAAGATGTGGATTTTTGAACATACAATTATATGGTTTTTAGTGAATGGACATTTATTTACCACTTACCCTTCATAAACATAGCTGGTGCCACTAAAAGAGACAGAAGTGGCTTGAATTTATTCAGACACTACACGAATGAAGAAACCAAGAATAGGATTGAGAGAAAAATTAGAGAACATGAAACTTGAGTAAGTTTATCATAAGTGAGTAAATACAGAAAGCCATAAACTGATGATTCTTAGAATCAGCATGACGAGGTCTATTAAATCCATGACTGGTTAGGGATCTGAAGAAAAACCTGAGTCTGGACTGGGGTTAGAAGCAGGACATAAAAATAATTTCTCAGGGACTCAAGGAAAGATGAGTGCAGGCAGCAGGTTAGACATGTGTCAATATAAGGCTACTCAGTACAAAAATGTGAAAGTGGTTGTAAGACTACGGATGAAATAAAGGTCAAAGTGAAGCAGGATCACTCTGTGCAATGGAGACTAACAAGAGTCATCCCAGACAGATGGGAGGAATTATCTGAAGGCACCCAGAGCAAACACTTTTGGCCTTGTTCTCTCCCTCTGCGCTTGTAAGCAGTGTGACCACACCACCCTATTTAAGTCACTGCTTGAAGCTGATATTCCCTTTCCATTCCCAGCATCAAGACCTGTCATACCCAACTTGGATAACTGTAATCTCCTCTCTCCTAGACTTCCTAGTGTGAGAAGATGCTGCGATATCTCAAATTGTTATCTGTTACAATCAGAAAAAATATAGAGTTTATGAAATATTCTTTGGAAAGAAAAAATAAATTCCAGGTGTTTTTCTATATCAAGTGAAGAGCTATCTGAAAGCTGTGACCATTAGTAAGTCTAACTTGAGATTTCTGGTAACTAAAACCTCACATGTGAGGACCTGATAAATAATCTTAATTATGAAAGGGATAGAAATAAACATAGCCTATGCATAAGAATTCATAGGAATGTTGAATCTGGGAGAGAAGGAAAAGAAGTCATGTTCAGCAAACATTTATTGAGAGTCTACCATTCGCATAGAGAAAACATCAGGATTAATGAAATATCATTTCTGACATCAATAAAATTCACTTTAATTGCAAAAGACTTTTTGAAAAAGACTTTTTAAAAAAGTGCAAAATGATACAGGGCTTTAGGTAATAGATAACTAAAATTTTATTAGGAAGTATATGAAAAAAACAATGTGTTTAATTCTATAGTTTTCAGAGCAAAGGCAGTTTCAAAATAAGACAACAGTAGCCAAAGTATCAGAGTGCTGTATGAATCTATTTTAGAAGAAATATGCCTTAGTTTCCTGTAAATGTTCTACCATAGCAAGTAATGGAGCTAGCTATGAGGCAAGACTGAAATATTGGGAGAAGACAAGAAAGTTAATAGAAAGTAACCTAGAAAAAGACACCAACAAACGAATTAGAAAAAAAAAATTATTTTTACACCAGTGTCCCATGGTCAAACAATTTTTAGAAATGCAACATGCATGGTTTCTGTATCCCTTTGGAAAAGCAATGCATGTAATAAGTTAAAATTCCCACGAAATCTTGAAGAAACCAAATAGGTATCTTGGTTCCAACATACTTTAGAAACTTAGAACTGTTTTTCTATTTATAAACTATGAAACTAATTTATGCACAGCACACATTTTATGCAGAATACTCCTGTAGTTATTAGCAGCAAACACTCTCCATCAGTCAACACAGCATCCAAATCCCAGGCTCACCGTTTATAATCAGTTTGACCTAGCAAAGTCGCAAAGCCTCAAGCCTTTGTTCCTTTGTTTTCATAGCATAAAAACAGCATCTACCTCAGAGTTATTGTGAGTAGGAAATGAGATAGGGAGAAAGAGCGCCGAACTTGGCTCTTGCTAAAGTGAACACTGGATATTATAATTAATAACACATGGAATACTTACTGTTATGCTAGTGAAAAGAATCTTATAGAAAGCTGGTGCTCTAGTAATCACTCAGTCTTTTCCACTTGTATGGAGCAGTAGTGAGGTAACCTGGACAATGGGTGGTAGGCAATGAGAAAGAAGAGTCTAGGATGTAACCCTCTCCATCGATCTCATAGAGCTCCTTGCCACTTCCATCCTCCCCTTTTCACATTGCCTCCTCTGTTTTATAATCTACTCTAATGTAGATTCTTGCCTTATCATTTATTCATGACTCTTCTCCTCAACAACTCACTTTCTGCACAAATTCCTACCATGTACCAGCCATTGTATTCACAAAACTGAAGAAAAACACAATGAAGAATTGAATTATTTCAAATCGTCCCGATAGCATGATGTCTGACCTCCCTGGGAAACGGTGGAGAGAGCCCTACCACTGGATCCAGGATTCTCTGGTGTTGAAGACAGTCGTTGCTATCATCACACTTGAACTTTGAGAAATCTGTTTAGTCTATATGAGCCACACATTCCTCACATAGACGATAAAGCTATCCATACACACCTTCCAAATTCATCACAAATTCCAGTTGCCCTCTGCCTCTCTTACTGGGAAAATACTGTAGTTGATTTTTCCTTAAAACCTTGGGCCCTGATTGCTGATCAGAGATTCCACATCTAAAAATTCTACACTTAGAATTTAATTTTTAGTCATGATGTTTTAAATGCATGTATCTGGATCTGTATGATAATCATATATATTTGTGGACTCCACTGGCTATATTGTATTTTTTGAGTCCTTAAACTTATGAAAAGGAGGGTAAATGATTCTTTTTGTTTGAATTTCACAGCACCTGAAATAGCACCATACACTTTGGGAGTCTTTTTAAAGACATGGGAAATTTGGTAAAATAGAGACTATCAAGAGGGTTTTTAAAATTCAAAACTTTTTAAAGTTTATTTATACCCTCATGAAGCTCCTATCTTGTAGCAAAAGTTGACATGTTACAGTAACTTAAAGAAGATTCAAAATTGTAATTCAGATTTTATCTTGGTAGAAGGTACTATATACAATGAATAAAAATACATTATTATTCTTAGAATATATTATAAAATACATTCTAGCTTTAGGCGATCTAAAAATTATCTAAAAATAATCATTTTTCTGTCATTGTCCATTATAACAAATACAATTTCATTTTTAGTTATGAATTAAAATAACTTCTTCCAAGTATAAAAATAATGTATTCCCTTCATACTTACATGAATAAAATATATTAATTATTTGATTAAAGACATTTGAAGGTGATGAAAAAATTAAGGAAAACAATAATCAGAGTATGAGCTCTCAGATGCTGGCATCACACTATGGTTATTCAATATACATGAGCCCTAGGAATTATCAATGTGTACATTAAGAAATCGAGTCATCAAAAAATGACATTTGTGAATTCCTCTCCCACAAAAAAGCAGTGTTCCATTTTATGAAATGTAGGTGTTTTGTAATAACAAAACTATCACAAAGTAATTTTTGCTCAGTAAGTATTTGACTTTTAGTTATAACCTAACAGTATCACCTGAAAGAAAGAAAAAATTTAAAGAGGCAAACCAAACTTCTTATTTTACAGATGAGGCTCAGAGAGGCTACCCAAATCCCTTGATAACTAGTGGCCTTGGAACTGGAATCCCTGTCTTTTGTTTGCAACCTTCATCATCTATCTATGTGCTATGTTTGTCTGCATCCTTTGATTTATAGCGTTTTGCATTTAAACTTTCTACCTGTAAATATATCTGTTCAACTCCTGAAATAACATTGCAGATGATACAATTCACCATGCTTCAGGTTTCCATTTACATGGCTGTTAAGAAGAAACATACTTTCCTTCAGCATTCTCCACTGGTAGAATAATACTTCCCATTTAAATACAAACACTGTAATAGCCAAAATACATATTATAGAAAAGCCACTTTCTACTCCACTCTGATATTATATTCCTACATGGAGGCTTTTCTCCTCAGGCAAAAAGAGTAAACAATTCTAACAGAGAGAATACAATTTAAAGACCATTTAAAATGATTTAACTTTTTAAAATGTTCTGTTTAAATATGAAGGGGGGAAAACTCATTTCCCAATACTAGTATTTTAATTAGGGCAAATTGAGAATTTTGTTCTAGCTATTAGGATAGAAATTCCTATAAACTTGCAATAATGTTTTAAAACTTTCTGCCCCCAAAATGAAGTATATCATTCTATAACAGACTAGAAAATGGGCTAAATTCACTAAAACAGAATCTTTCTTTCTCTCTTTGCATCTCACTGTCTCTCTCTGTCTCTGTCTCTCTCTCAATCTGTCTCTTTTTCAGGGCACGTCATCAGCTGTTGTGAGCTGATCGTATACAAAGTTGTGCATGAAGTAGATGATGTTCTTTGATTGTTCTGCAATGAAATGAAGTCTATCAGTGACTTTCAACAGTGTGCTATAGAACTGGCAGCTTGCCATCTGGAAAAACTGACACTTTGCTCCCCTGGGCCCACTGAACAGCACTGCTGCAAGACAGCATTAGTAGCTGAAGAAAATCGAAATGGGAAGTGCAAGCTGCTTGACACAAATAAAATGGCACGGTCAGTTTGCTTTTAAAGTAGAGGGGGGAAAAAAAGAATTGTTGGCCTTTCAAAAGTTTTATTTAACTTCTTTCCTCAAAGAGACACTTAAGAATTCAAAAAAAAAGTGAATCTATTTACGTTTTATTGAGTTTATTAAAGGAATAAATCGAGTTTATTAATGAGGAGTAATCTAAACTGATCAGTGTAGGTATAGTAGACCATGGCTAGATTTCATATAAAGAACTGCTGGTAGTTTATTTTTTCATGTCCACCATAAAAGACACATGATAAGCACTTAAATTTTGTCTAATTGATTGACTCATGCACTGTTGTTTTTACCTTTTACTTCCAAACAAGTGTAATTTTTTCATAAACTGCTTTTCCTCGAATATAAAAATATAACATTTAAGAATTTCTTTTAAAAATGTTTTCAAAATAACAATTTGCCTATATTTAGTATATGTGATAAATCCACTATTTTTTAAACAAAAAAATGATTTGATAATCAAATTAAAAGTTCTATAAAATACTGCAATATAAACATTGCAGTGCTTTTTGCCTAATTAATGTCATTCAAAATTTGCTTATTTTCTGGATTTTGCAAAACTATTCTCATGAATAACTATTGTTTGTATTGTTGAAGTTAATGAAATCATCAATTCCCCTTTGATTAAATTAAATGCTCACTACAAGTGAAACAGAAATAGTATAATATATGAAATAGTATATAACAGCAAAATAGAGAGTCTGGACTTAATATCTGGGTCCAATGCTAAAAGTACATTGTTATTTTATAATGCTTTAAAGTTTACAAGCTATTTAATAATATCAGGTTTTTATTAAGTATTTGTGATTTTCTAAATGCTTAAACTGATTAAGTTAACTTCCCTCATGATCTTATGAAATTGTTAATAGTATTGTACCTAACTTATAGGAAAAAATAAAATAAGAGAAAGTTAAAGTAACTCTCCTAAATTACTTAAAGAATAAACAGAAAACAGGAATCTAAGCCAGGCAGGCACTTTGACCTTCAAATCTTAGTTGTTTCCATTAGTTCTGTCTTGCTGCGATGCTGTACTCAAATTGCATATATTTAATATTTTACTTTAGGCTTACAGCCTTATTGTTGTTATCATTTGCATTTTCCAGTTGAGGACACAGGAACAGAAATGATGGCTCTCTCCCCAATTATACTGTAATAACCAGTGAGTGGGAAGAAGCCGAAAGGCTCAAATCCAATCTTTGCACTCTAGGTTCCTCAGTCTTCCCTTTTCCTAGAAGAACAGAAACAGGAGATTGTTCAGTTGTGCTTTAGGAAACCCACTCTGGCAGTGGCAGTGGGAAGGGAATAGAGAATGAGAATGTAGAATCAGCTGTATTTGCCGACAGATTGGATGTGTTTCATGAGGGACAGATTTGAAAATTACTTGCCACAACTGCTAAACTGAGAAAAGGAGTATAAAAGGAACGGTTAAACAATCTAAAGAATAATCTGTTTGGTAAAACGTAAGTGGAGTCTCTCAACAGTAAGATGAGAAGAAATTACATAATTACCATGAAGTAAATGTTGATGATATTTCTGGCAAAGGCAACCACATTGTTAGGACTTACTTGAGATGGTATTACTTGCTCCCACTACAACTCAATCACTTGGAATTTCTAAAAAGTCAACACTACTTATTGCAATAAGGATTGTTAAAGACATTAACAGCCTGGGATTCACATTGTACTTATGCTAATTAGTTGTGTGATCTTTGTCAAATTCCTGTGACTCATTGGGTCTTCATTTGCTTATCCGTATAATGAGGAAAGTGCCATAGGTGGGCCCTTAGACATTAAATTTGTTGGTGTTTTTACACTGCAAACACTAGAAATTGCTTTGAATTTTGTTGTGTTCTGTTTTGTAATATTTAAAGATTGAAATATATCAACAGCATTGCATCTTTAAAAGTTGTAGAAACTATGTTTCTATAAAACTGTAAGGACCCTTAGATATCATAATGTAGGTAGTCATTCTCAAAGTGTAAATGTTAAGAGAGTAAAAGAATTCTATGCCCCCAAATATAACTCAAAGTCTTAGTCACTGAAAGAAATTCCCATATTTGAATCATTCATTTAGTAGAGATTTGTTAATAAAAAATTATTAGGTTAATAGAGAGCAAAATAAGTCCTGAATAAATAGAGCTGGAAGTTAAAAATAGGACACCGAAGTAAGTTGCTTTAACAACTAGCAATGGCCTAAGCATGGGAAGGAGAGAATATTACAGAAGAAAAATGCAAAAATTGAAAGGGAGAGTATAATAAGAACAAAATGCAAGTGTTACTCAAAATGTGCCTGAGGATGGCCCTGAATATATCTAAGTCCAGAAAAATTGGAGCTTGTTATGTACAAGGGCAGCATCCACTGTGGCCAATAGCCTTACTGTATTCATCACCTGTACGGTCATTGGCTCTTTTTCTTTCTTCTTGGCATTCATGATCTCCTCAGGTTCAGGATAATATCTGAAGGAAAAGTTTTTGAGTCGGTTTAAGATCATGCCACGGACTGACTGTGTACACTCAAAATTCATATATTGAAGCCCTAATTCCCAATGTTATAGTGTTTGGAGGTGGAGCCTTTGGGGAAGTAAGCTGGTTTAGATGAGGTCCTGAGATTGGAATTTCCAATGATGGGATTAGTGCCCTTTAAGGAGGTGAAAGGACCGGAGCTCTCTTTCTTTCTCTCTCTCTCTCTCTCTGTCTGTCTGTCTGTCTCTCTCTCTCTCTCTCTCTCTCTCTGTCTGTCTGTCTGTCTGTCTGTCTCTCTCTCTCTCTCTGTCTCTCTCTGTCTCTCTCTGTCTCTCTCTCTCTCTCTCTCTCTTCCTTGTGAGGACACAGTGAGAATATAGCCAACTGGGAACCAGAAGGAGGGGCCCTTACCAAGAACCTAACTACGCTGGCACCCTGGTCTCAGACTTCCACCCTCTGGAAGTGTGAGAAGTATATTTATTGTTTAAGCCACCCAGGCCATGGTATTCTGTTAGAGCAGCCGGAGGTAAGATAGATCAGAACTTCATTTTGAATATATTTTCAATGATTAAACTTTGTCACATTTTTTAAATTTCCCTACTTTCTGTAATTCTGAGGCAAGGATGAAAATCACCATGTGTTTTAGGATGTTTAGAGTTGAAAATTCCACAACGCTTTCAATAATGTCTTACAGTAAGGTACTACAATAGAAGTAGAATAGGTTTTGGATTCACACAGACTTAGGTTTCATTCCTGACTTCACCAATTAATAACTTTGAAACTTTGGAAACTACAGAAAGTTGTTTGAGATCTAGTTTTGTCATCTGAAGTCTAAGGGTATTACCTTCTACCAAGAGTACTGGTTAAAAATCAGCTCAGAAAAAATAAAATAATTAAATAAAATAAATAATAAAATAATAAATAACATAATAAAATAAAATAAAAAATATAGTAGTCTCCCTACTCTCTTTGTGCTAGAGTCAAGTTCTTCATGTTGATATACAACATGTGTTTATCACTCCTCTCCACACTCACACTCCTACCCTATCTGGTATGACTTTGTGTTATGCACTGTGCACAAGGATAAGACAAACTCTTTGACCCCAAAGAAAAATTGTTTGTGAACAGCAAATGAATTAGTGAAAAATCTTGGAAGAAAACCAAATAATTTTGTATGTTTTAGCTTGCCCTGAAAGATCTCTTTTCACAAAATTGGGTTAGTATTTTTCTAATTCAATGGATAAGTATAGTATACTCTTTTAAGTAACTGGTAAAATAATGTCAAAGCCATTATTTTACATTAAATGACTCTTGTTAAGAAATGTTGCTCTGCCTTCAAAAATATAGATATGTAAATATATATATTTAAACATATATGTGTATATATGTACACACACATGTATTTCTTTATCTACAAGTGTCAGTCCATTACAAAATTTTTAGACACTCAACACCCAAGTAATATCGCTTCCATCCAAATGGTTACTAGTGTTAAATTTCAGAACAAATCTGTGAAAAGGATAAATCCTATTCTTCTCATATCCTTTACCTTATTTTGCTACTAGCATAAAAAATAAACAAAGACTCTTCTCATTCTCTGAAAAAATATTTTCAAAGAAATCCTACTTATCTTCCACTTTTTAACAATTACTAATTTCTTGGGATTCACACATATATGTGTATGTATAAAGTGAATTAAATGCCTGCTGTACACCTTACCTTGTCCTCGTCTACCTGGTTATTATATTTACAAATGAAGAAGGAAAAATCAACTTAAAAGCTACAAATACTAATCTAAACTACCCAAATTTCCAGGAAGTACATGCTCCAAGATGATGATTTTCACTCAGTCTAATCATAATTTTCCAGTCTAATATATACTTTAGTAACTTTGTCAGATAAAGCTTTGAGGGCGACTTCTAGTAGAAGAATGTCTAATGAGTTCATGTTTACTTTGGAATTCACTTTTACTTACATTAATTTCACTTTTATCTTTGAAACCATTTATAATGGTGACTTTATACAGTGAAAGGGGAACACTACTTGTTCCAAATAACATTAAACAGTTTCTATTAAATAACATAAATAATGAATATATTTAGAAATACAAGAAACTCTAGTGTTTTTTCCTTTCTGAAAAATTGTTCCATTCTTCAAGCTCTGTGTGAATTACATGTCATTTACTTTAAGGAATATTTCTATAAATGATTTAAATTATTTTGATATTTTACATATGCTCTAGTGGAAATACTACTGCTATGTAAAGGTTAATTGATAAAGTGTGTTCCTTTTGACCTTGGATTCAGTAGTCCATAACCTTGACTGCATATTAAAGTCACCTAAGGAGGTTTTACCAATACTCAAGGCACACCCCATATCAATTACATCAGAATGTCTGGGGTTAGGACCTATTTTTAAATCTCCCTTGGTGATTCCCAATATACAGCCAAGATTGAGAACCATTAGCTAATTTGACTTTATTTTGCTCACTTCATTTTCCCAACACCGCCTTAATTAGGCAATTACTTCCAGGTCCCTGCCTTAATCAAGAAGAAAGAAGCAAAGAAACAATGAGCCACTTAACAGGTAGTAGAGGTATTAGTATTTAGAAAGGTAAGGTCTAGTACTTAGAAGGCAAGGTATAGTACTTGGAAAGGTAAAATCTTTGCTAAAAGTCAGCTATAGCTTTACAATGACTGGCTTAGCTGCTTAAACATTTAGGAACCTGAATATACCGGATTTTTTAGCATTTTGTAGGGCACCAAAAGTACATATGAATAAAAATGTCAAAGTTGATTGGATATGTTTCTGTTTATTGATATGTAATGTGCATATGTGTTTATACATACGTGCATATATAATATACATGTGCATATTATATATGGCTATATTTCTAACATGAATTTTGCATACTAAGTCAGTAAGTATATT
This sequence comes from Lepilemur ruficaudatus, assembly GCA_963574885.1. Lineage (NCBI taxonomy): Eukaryota > Metazoa > Chordata > Mammalia > Primates > Lepilemuridae > Lepilemur > Lepilemur ruficaudatus. The sequence goes on from CAUYRT010028758.1 coordinate 37,860, forward strand.
TTTTATGTGCTCAATTTTAAGGCTGAAAGTCTGAGGAACCTCTTAGTTCTGTATAACTGGCGATAGTCACTTTGAAGTCTAACCTCTTAACTTCAGATTAAATCAGTATAGAAAAAATGTTTTAAAAAGACCAAAGTGGCTTCCCCTCAATTCTCCTTTTCCTGAGCTGCATCCTGGTCCACTTCCAGCCTTAGATGGGCACTGGTCATCTCCCTCCAACAGGAAGTTTCCCCACCTGGCTGCAACACACGCTATAAAGAGACAGGTTGATCAAAGGTCACGTAGAAGTAATTCAAGAGACATTTACCCAGACCTGCTCCATTTATGCTCCTATTTCTCTCAAAGCTTCCCCGAACACAGTGGTATAAATACTCCTGCCTAGAATAGAAATTATGCATTTGAATATAATCAGTTTTCCTTTTCCTTAGGAATAGAATAAGCTTGAACTTCCCCAGAGTTTTGAGTGTGCTACTAATAGTGTCTATCTTAGTTGTAAGTGGATTTACTTTAGTAACACATGGGAAGTCAGGAAAGAAAGAGAGGAAAATAACCCAAATCTGTAAGATATGCCTTCATTTCACGCAAACAACAAAAACAGAACACATTCAAGAAAGGTAAGTTCTCTCTTTCCCACTTGAGCAATTCTTAATGAAATCTTGTTCTTTTAACAGAGATTCTAGCTTCAATCAATTTCAACTCAACAACTATAAGGTGAAAAATATAGTGTGTTAGAAGCTAAGTATGAGTAATAATACTAATTTAAAAAAAAACCCTGCTCTTGAGAAGCTTCCAGTATAGTAATGCACAAGTAATGGTACCTCTTAGTTAAATGGGAAATTGAAGACAGTTTAAAAGTAGTAAAATTTAAAGATAAGGGCTATTAAATGAACTGTATGCAAAGATCAGTGGATTTAAACATCATGACTTGGCAAACCTCCTAAATTCTCAAAGGAATGCTTAAGATACAGAATCCAGGTAGACTCTATATTTCACAAGCGCCAAACTCCTCATTTAACCTGCATAGAGAAAGCTTTCTCCATACAAGTTGAATGTGCCCTGTAAGTTAAGTGGCAGACAACCTACAGGATTATGTGATGAGAAGGCCTGGGTTCTTTCTGTAAGCACAGCATTTATTAATTTCCTACCAAAGTGTGAACCAAAATAAAATTTTAAGGCCCCCCCCCACCGGCTGACTGAATGGACCCCCTCGTGGCCAAAGGAATACCCTAAAATTGTCTGCCAGGAGGAGGGAGGTCAGACATGCCTCATCATGCCCCCCTCCCTTCTTGGAGTCCTTTGTGACCCATTGACAGGCCTAAGGGTATGTAAGACAAACCTGCAGGTCCTCAATTTGCATAACAAAATCTATGTCAGGTGGCTTATCTCTGATAACCATTCCTTATGTTAAAACATTCCAAGCCTCTAGACAAAGCTTCATGTCTTTAACCACTTACAAGCCAAAGAATCTTTAAACCCACCTATAACCTGTAAGCCCCCCCCCACTTCGAGATGTCCCACCTTTTTGGGCCAAACCAATGTATGCTTCCCACGTATTGATTGATGACTTTACGTGTAACCCCTGTCTCCCTGAAATGTATAAAACTAAACTGTAACCCAACCACCTTGTCCACTTGCTCAAGGTTTCTTGGGAGTGGCTCCGGGTCA
>CAUYRT010028759.1:0-51292 GCA_963574885.1 Lepilemur ruficaudatus
TATTTGGTTGGCCAATTAATTTGTTTCTATTATTAGTAGAGACAGGGTCTCGCTCTTGCTCAGGCTGGTTTCGAACTCCTGACCTTGAGCAATCCACCCGCCTCGGCCTCCCAGAGTGCTAGGATTACAGGCGTGAGCCACTGCGCCCGGCCTATCTAAATCTTCTTACAAAAGATTTCTTGCAGTTTTCTCGGTACTTTAAAAATGTGGTCCTTTTTTGCCTTAAGTGAAAAATAAACAATTCAAAAACATATGTAAAGCCATGATACCATTTTAAAAACAAGCATACGCATACACAGATACAGATACATGTTAGTCCCAAACTCCATGACAGCAGAGCTGGTGTTCATCTCACGTGCCAACTCGGTGCCTGCTACACAGTACATAGTTCAAGAAACATGGGATGGATGGATGGATGGATGGATGGAAGGATGGATGGAGACAGAGCCCACCCTAGGAGTAAGTGTACCAAAATTTAGCAGCAATGTGATTATAGATGATTTTACTTAGTGTTTTTTAATTGTCACTCCCTTTTAACACAACTGTAATTTACATACCACCTTTCTGAAAGACAGCACCCCCACACAACACTAGTATTTTAGGAGAAAATACGGAGGCAAGACACGATACGTGAAGTGAGTTGTTTTTTACATTTTCAAAGTGAGACTTTTATCACAGTCTACAGGCCAGTATTTATTTAGAAGGGACCTTTGCTAACAAGGGAGTCTCAGAATGAAAACCAGACAGGACATATGACCCCCGATAAAGCACATTAGGTAACCGTATGGGAAGGATGACCAGCACCACCTTCTCCCACACCTAACCTTCTGCTGCAATAACCTCAGGCAACCGATGAGCTCAAAGTGCCTCCAGGAAGGGCCACCCAGAGCAATGGGCAGACCCCACGGCAGGTGATGCTGGGTCTATGCACACAACATGTGCCTGGCACTGTACCTAGGGGTAGAGGGTCTTGCAAAAGACAACTTCGCCTATGTCTTTTCCATTTCTAAATTCAAGACTCTAATAATTCATCATCCACCAAAACAGCTACCTGAACATCAAAACTCCTTTTTGAAAGTTGAGATCATTTTATTTTATTTAGGTAATTTCAAAGTAGCCACAGAAGAGAGTTACCTTATGATTCTCCAGAGAGACGAAAGAGTCCTACCCTCATAACTATGTAACTTGCCAACAGGTTTTTAAAAAAAACAAGAAAAAAAACTTTATCATTTTCTCTACATAAATTTTTATCTTTAGAAGAAATGGGGAGAAAAAAACCCACAACCATAAATTCTTTTAAGATATAAAGACTCTGCAACAGCAGACTAATTTTAATCTTGCTAGGAGCAACAACCTTTTGTCTGTGCATGTGTGTTAATTATTTATTTTTAAGCTTGAACAGATGTCTTTTATAAGCTCACATAGTCGGGATCATCTGACTGCAATCTATTTAGCAGTGTACCTCGAACCGTCGCCTCAGTCAGAATAAACACAGACGCAGAAGAATGAATCACTTGTTCACTAACAAAAAGTAGGAAAAAAAAAAAAACCTAGGGTAAAAGATCTACTTAAAATGTCACAAACCACTTGCTTATAATGAAAGATGCTGCTTTTTTCTTTCAAAAAAATAGTTCTCTAACAGTAGCATTTCAGCAAGCTTATTAATGCAAGCAAGTGGCAAGCGAGGCAAAGCAAAGTTTAATATTAGACAATAGGCCAAATATGAACTTTGGGCTGCAAGTTTTTTGTAAGAAAATAACAGAACCCCTCCCCCCTTGGCCTGGAAGGTTGTAAGACCTTGTCTCTACGAAAGCAAATAGGCATTTCCTAAGATGCTCTCAAGGACTTTGCCCTATTTCCCTGTTTACTTGTTTCTAACTGAAGCATTCCCCCCCCCCAAAAGATTAATTTTGTGCTACTCAACCGTGAGATGAGGGTCAAATGACTCTACGTCCTTTTTAATTATCTCCTGCTGGGGACGTGAGAGGCATCGCACCAGGTAGGTGTGGCTGGCTGCCTGAGGTCTGCTCAGAAAGGTGCACGTGTCATGGGTCCAGGGATGACTTCTGTTTAGGGTCCCCCACGAGATGTGGCTTCCTCCTCGCCACTCCATGGGGCACGTGACTGCTGTTTACTAACATCTCTACCAGATGCCGAGCAGAATGTGGGGAAGGAAAACCGGCAGTTTTAAATATGCTTTAGTAGCTGCAAAGACGGCAGGTTTGGAGTGGCACGGATATTTGCTCTCTATGTGACTAATTATGTTCTGCTTTGTGCCATCTCCTCTTCTATTACTTAAATTTTCACACGTTTGAGGCAGGGACTATTAAACCTGGCAGGTACCCATGAATACTTGCTCATCTGATTAGCTGTCCACTCATCAAAAATGACACAGCCTTCACAAAGGACTGCTTAATCTGCTCACTGCTGACAGTTAAACTGGATAAATAAAGCTCTAAACCAGATTTTCCAGGCCCGAACTATGTAACCCAAACAGATCAAAAGGACTGGAAAATTGCAAAATCCTTTCTTGGCTCTGCACCGTGCAATGACAACCACACTACACCATTTCCCTAATTTATTTAGAGTCATCACGGATGGGCCCAACACGCATTCCCTGAGCACCTATCGCTAAATGATAATCACAGCTCCGGCTCACAGAAGGCCTACAGAGTGCCAGGCATGGATCTAAGCACTAAATATGAATTAATTCACTGTCTCACACTGGGCCCTTAGGTGTTATTACTATTTTTATTTTACAAATAAGGAAACTAAGGATCAGAAAGGTTTTACTTTATAAATTGCCCAAAGCCCCCCAGAGAGGAGGATAGCAAAGTCAGGATTCAAACCTATGAAGTCTGGCTCGAGGATTTATGCTGTTAATCACAATGCTATGCTGCTTATCATCTAATTAAGTCATAAAGAAATTATCAGGAAGAGGGTAACTGTTTAAACAGTATTGAAATACGTAATAGCATTTAAATTCTATCATTTAAGGCGCTCATCCTATTGATATCTTGCCTTCCTGCTGTGGCCCCGGGTCATGTCAGCTCTCTGATTCTTGGCTTCCTCCTCAATAAAGGGAATATGGTAAGACTGGCCTTCTAACTTCAAGGGTATTACAAGGAATAAATGAGACAGGCTGAGGCAGGCCCTCCTAGAAGAGACGACTGACTCTTTCCAGAGCTCGCCCATCTAGGGAAGCCTCCGGCACACAGCAAGCACCTCAATACATCCCTGGATATAGTACAGTGGAGCCTCATTATTTCCGGATTCCGTATTTGCAAATTCACTTACTTGCTACAATTATTCATAACCCCGAAATCAATACACACGGAACTTTCACAGCCATTCACGGTCATGTGCACGTGCACAGTGGCAAAAAACTCCAGGTCACCCAACACTCAAGAGTCCCAGCTGAGGTGAACCAGGCGACCCTCTGCCATTTCAGCTCCTACCTGGTGTCCTTTTCTTGAAACTTTTAGTGCCACATTTTTTGCATTTTTGTTGGTGATTTTGCTGTTTTCAGCGGCCCCAAGCCTGGCGCTGAAGTGCTGTCTGGTGTTCCTCAGCAGGAGGCGGCTGCCGCGCGCCTGTTCGAGAAGCTTTGTTCGGGCACGAGCTGCAGTGCTGTTGTTTGTGAGTGCAATGATGAACCAAGAGCATGTGCTAAATAAGGTGTCTTTAAACAGAAGCACACATGGAACAAGGTTACGTACTGGCTAGACGATGAAAACGTTGTGGCCAGAGGCTTGCGGGAACCTCACCCTGTGTGTCCCCCGGGGGCTGTGCCTCAGTAGTCTCCAATTCAGTGACTGCAGCGACTTCATAAAACAAACTACTGTGAGTAGCGAGAACTGACTATATTAGCTAAAAATTTTATAGCAGAAATCTACTCCCTCAGAGTCGAGGCTGCTAGCATAGACTGATGTCCACAGTCCTGGCTCTAAAGAGGAAACAGTCTTGGTACCTGCTGTCTCACTGGGTTTCTGGGTCTCTTTACAGCTGAGAAGCCTTTGGCCCAGAGAGCAGGGATGAGAGCTCTCGCCCTTTCATTTCAAGGAACCCGGGGCTCAGAAGTGCATGGCAGTCTCGCCTCCTCGGCCTCTAAGCTTGGGGTTCCTTCTCATCCACGTGACAGTCTACAGCCAGGCAGCTGTAGGAAATACTGAGGCCTGTCTAGGGGTCTGGAGGGGATGGCAGACCCTCCAAAGAGCCCCTCTCTATTCTAGATGGCCTCATTCCATTCATACCACCCCACAAGCACCCTGCCGGCCCAACTTGGGATCGACATTTCTCTTCTAGGTTGGGCCTCAGAGAGTGATTGTCACCCAAGTCTGACAGCATCCAAGGATCCAAGCCAGAACACAGACTCAGCTCTCCCTGTCATCCAGGTGACCCTCTGACAGCGTATGTGGGAAAATCAGCATACGTTCTAGCATGGCATGGCAGCACCTCTTAGAAAGCATTCAAGGGCCGAGGCAGAGGTGTCAGACCATTCAAAACTCATTTTATGAGTTATTTAAATGCCAGCCAGCAAGTAAAACTGCCTATAGGATAAGGAAACACTGTTGAGATCAAATCTAAGACTCAAAACGAAAAGCCATTTTTTTAAACCATTAGGGGAAAAAGTGTACCACCACCCATGATCCTGAGATCCTGCCACATGGCGACCACATGCCACCACAGCCCCAGACAGAAATACTCCTGTGTTCTCCTCAGCCCTGAGGTTGAAGGAAAATGGAAATGGAGCTACCAGCTCTGGACACGGCTATACAAGGCTAAACTAACTCCCAGAGCAAGCAGGAGATGCCAATGTTAATAAAATGTCACTTCGATTACTTCTGCCAGGGTTATAAAAAGAAACCGGAGACTTCCTCCCTTGGGCATCTTCTGTTAATTGCCATTTACAAAAGTTCTGTTTTCTGGGTCTGTAATATGCATTATTTTCCCTTTGAAAACAAAAAGAAACTCCTAAAATATCAATCAGCATTCCAAATGGCAAAGTGATTTGTTTTCCAACTCACACTCTCGGATCAGCTTGGGAGTCTGTCTGAAATTCGGGCATCTGGTACCAATTTGTGACAATATAAAATCAAAGCTGAACTCCTATGTAAATATTTTGTTTTATCCCAGATTTCACCAGCCTGCACGTATCTTATTCATTTCCTTATATTTCAGTCTTGACTTTTATTTTCCTGGCTCCAAAAAGAACTAAAGTTATGCATAATGAACACTGCACCTCTTATAATAAGCTCTACAGGCTAAATTCTTTCCAGTTCTGTGAAATACTGCTCACAGGATCACGGCATTGAAGTATCTCATTCCCATTGCTTCCAATCCACCAGACCCCCAATTATTCACTTACATTTGCAGCGAACAGGGTCAAATAAAAAAGTCTGGTTTAGTCACTCTGTGAACAGATAGCAGCTTCCCACCAACAGGGGCTGGATTGGTAAATGACACGAACATCAGCAAATGTTCTTCGTGAAAGTGCCCAACAGGGCAGGTGTCAAGAAACACCACCTGGATCCTAAAACAGAACTCATTTTGCTCAAGAAGGTCACAAAACTTGTTTGGGTTCAAAATGGTACGTGTGTCAAAAGGCAACAGAGCAGCGTGGGGACAGCATGAGCTTCCAAGTTAGAGGGGCTCCCCACTCTGCCAGCCCCATGAGACTCGGCAAGAAAAGTCACCTCTCTAAAGTTCAAATCCCTTGTCTACATGGTGGTATCAGCTTCTATAAAATCTGTAAAGCACCAGCAGGGTATCTGGGATATAATAATCACATCAAATTCTATCAAGAACTATGTTCCAGGTACTGTGATAAGGGCCTTATGGAGATCATCGGATTTGTTCTTTGCAGTCACACCACTTGAGGTATCTGATTATCAAATATTATCTCCCACTCTTTACAGATGATAACTGAGGCTCAAGGAGATTAGGGACTTGCCTGAAGCTACACACCCAGGATAGGGCAGATCTGGGATGGGAAGCGACTTCTATAGGGCTAGGTAGCTCATAAAGTGAGTGTTCAACAAGCACACAATTATTACCAAAAAATTACCAATAAAACAGGAGAAAGATGCAGTTGTCGCTGTAGTATTGAGACCACACCCGACCTTACTTTGACACACACAGCAAGTACGCCGGCACACTGGGCACTTGTTTGGTTACCACAGCACGTGATTGTGCAGTTTCCAGAAGGCATCTTTTTTTCTGTTGGAGAACAGATCTCTCTTTGCATCCTAGGTCACTCAGACTTCAGCACTTGGTAATTAGGTGCAAATATGTGCAAGTTGAACTAGGAACTAGTTTGAAAAATCTAATGATCTTGCTCTAAAAAAATTTTTTAATAAGAAAATGTGTCTTTAACTGAAATTAAATGAATGAAATCTGATTTGGTTTATTTTTTGAAATTGGTATATTCAACATTTACCTTCCAAGGTTAATATTAAAAATTTTAGGCCAAATAAGTTGGCAATGAGTATAAAACTTGGGATGATCTCTAAGCATAAACAGCATTTTCCACCTTGGGAGGAAAAGAAAATTCTCCATATGTATATCTTCCATCAGAAAGTTATTTATGACCCTACGGATATATTACCTCGAGCTATTAGGAAAGTAAAGGCAGGAGATTGGGGGGAAAGACAAGAAGAGACCGGGGCTTCATCGCTTGCACAATTTTGCTTCTAGGTAGCATTTCTGAAACTACTAACATTGGATTGTGCCACACCCTCATCCTATCTCAGAGGTGCCATGGCCACCCAATCAGTTCACATACCAGAAACCCCAGGGTCTCCTAGATACCCACCTCTCTCAGCCTGCTCCACATCCAATACATATCCAAACCCGTTCCACTGCACCCTAAATCTCTGTCAAGTCCACTCACTTCTCCCCAGCCCATCAATACCACTGTGACCCAAGTGGCCACCATGTTCTACCTGGACCACAGCAAGTGACTCCCTCTTGTTTCTGCACACCTGCTGCTGCTCCTGTCTGCCCCAGTCCTCGTCAGCTACTGGACGCCTGTTCATCCTGAGACCTTAGATCAGCAGTTACTTCCTCAACCAGCCGTCCCCACTGCTATGGGGTCAAACTTACCACAGCACGTACTGCAGGCCAACAGGATCAAGGCCGTCCCCTTTGTGATATACCCACCACCTGCAGTCTTCCACTAAGCTCCACGATGGCAGGGACCATCCAAGTCACTTGTAAATTTTAGAAGTTCTATCTCTAAAATGCACCAAGTCCATCAACCCCTCTGCATCTCCAGCCAGGCCACTCTGTCTCTCAGCAGGACACTGTCACAGCTGGAAGCAACAAGCTCCCACATCCAGCATAAGCCAGAGCATACTGCTCCCTGCAGCTTCTAATAAAATGAGAGCTCTTGGCATTACGTGGCCCCTGCCCAGCTCTAGGGTCGGCCTCCTCTGCTCCCTGAGTTCACAGTTCTCCTGCCACTCTGGCCTTCTCTCTCTTTCTTAAACAGAGCAAGCTCACTGACATCTCAAGGCCCTAGAACACAAATTCCAAGGCCTGAAACCTGCGCCCCACCTTTAGGTGGCTAACTGCTTTCTCATCTTCCTCTGAAAGGCCTTTTCCGGCCACTGTATCTAACATGTTCACAGACCCCAAAGACTCCCTCCAGAGCACCCTCAAGAATTTACTTTACTTACAGTTTTTTTGGTTGCCCCCTTTCTCCCCATCTCCAGCATGAGACACTGAGGTCCGTGGTAGCAGAGGCGCCATCTCTCTGGTGCACTGCTGAATCCCCAGTGCCTGGCACAGGGCAGAAGGCTGTCAACAAATGTGTCTGAATACTTGAAAGACCTGCTAGAACTTTAAAATAGAGGCAGATATAAAATATTTTAGGACACAGATGAGGGAACAGGTACCCCAGACACAGGAGGCAGGGAAGGCTAATGCAGAAGGGACTCACCAGAGTCTAGAAGTTCACCAGAGATGTAGTGTGGCCGTGGTGGGGACAGAAAAGGAGTGAAGAACCTAACAGTGGTCACATGGAGCCTCAAACCTGAATTACCTGGGCTCTCAGAGGAGCCCCATGCCACAGGGTAACTTCCACTGATCTGTGCTAGGATAAATGCTTGGAAGTAAAATGAAAATATTTCATGTAGCACTAGACACTGTTCACATCTTTCAGAAGGTCCAGTAAAGCTCAAGACACATGAGGCTTTGTCTGCAGTGGCTGTCCCCAAACTCGCGCGGGCATCAGACACACACTGAGAGCTCGCGGAAGCCCAGATTTCGGCCCCATCCCAGGGCTTCCCATTCAGGAGAGCTGAGGTGAGGTCTGGGGACTGCATGTCTAAGGAGCTCCTGGGTGCTGCGGGTCTGGGGAGCACATTCCGAGAACTACTGGTCTACGGCTGTGCCAAAGAATCGAGCAAAGATGGAAGTATTCAGAATAGAGTTTTCCCCCAAAATTCCATGGTGCTGCAGCCACCTACAGATCCTTCCCCTAATCTCAGCTCTGCATCAGGACTTCCGTCCACTCCCGCAGGCCAGGGAGGGGGAGGCTGCTACCTCTCTGCAGAGCAGGCAGTCCCGGTTCTAACTCTGACATGCTGCTGTGCATGTTTCCTAGGACTGATGTAACCACCTACCGCAAACCGGGTGGCTTAAAATGACAAAAATCTATTCTCCCACGGTTCAGGAGGATACAAGTCCAAAATCACGGTGTCAGCAGAGTTGGTTCCTTCTGGTGCCATGGGGCAGACCCTTCCTTGCTTCCTCCATCCTCTGGTGTTGCAGCAATCCTTGGCGTGCTTTGGCCGGTGACGCAGCACTCCAATCCCTGACTCGGTCTCCACAGTATTCTCCTCTCTGTTCTGTGCGTTCGTGTCGCTTCTTATGAGGACACCGGTCATTGGACTTAGGGCCCACCCCAATCTAGCATGACCTCATCTTAATTACTTACATCCACGAAGACCTTATTTCCAAATGTCACATTCTGAGGTTCCAGCTGGATGTGAATCGGAGGGGTGGGTGTTACTCAACCCAGCAGAGGCCGCATGAGCAAAAACAAGGTGTGGAGAGGCAGGGGACCCAAAGGACATCAGGGGCGATAGGCAGTGATGTGCTGAAGGGCATGCCCCAAATCCATGCATGGACCGAGCACAGCAGTGAAAAGCCACTGTCACGGGTCAGCTAAGGTCTCAGGCCATTGGCCCCACTCTTCACAGGGGCTCCTATACCGGCCTTCCTGAGCACTCTCCTGCAGGGAGAAATCTCCAGCGGTCCACCTGAAACTCTAAAATTCAGTATACGTCAAAGTAGACACATTCCCTAGAAGTACAAATTTTGGATGTGGCACAGGTTCGTTTTTCTGAAGAGACAACTAGGACGCCCAAAGGGTTAAGAGCTGAAAGCATTGCTGCGGTTTCCTTCCTCCCTTCAATCTGCCTCCAGTTTTGAAAAATCTCGCTCTGTTCACAAGCCCCTCCCCCCTTCTTCCTCTGAAATAAAACTCACCCTCCTTAACCGAGCACCCAGCGTGCTCTGCCATCATGCACCCACCGTGAAGTCACAGCTGACCTGTGAGCTCAGTTCTAAGGCCACCTCCAGACGGCCACCACTCCCAATGCATGACCAATGGCCCCTGACCCCTCCTGCTACCCAGAAACCCAGCTGCCATGCGCTGTAGTTCTCTTCCGGAGGGGGCACTTGGCCCCATCAATCTCCAAATAGCCAAGCCACCCCTGCCTGGCACACAGATGCGTGTGCAGAGTTGATACTGATGTCCCTGCTGACCCAATGCCAAACAGGCTACACTAGGAGCCCTGGGCAAAGCCCCACCTCTGTCTAACCAGGTGTTCAGAGACAGGAGGTGGGGGCCAGTGCAGAGGGAAAACAGGTGAACAGTGAGGCCAAGTCCCCAGAGCAGCATACGACTCTGACTCTACACGTCACAGCCGTGCTGGCTCCAGGGGTACCCTGAGGAGCCCTCACACTTGAGAGGGTATCCTGCTTAGAAATGGAGGCCAAGCATGCAGCACAAGACCACAGAAGGTGACAGCTCTGCATAGGGAGAGCAAAGGGCACACATCTACCCAAATTGCCTCCCAGCATGTGCCCCATGGGGGCTGCAGGGACCCTCCAGGCAGGGCAGCGCCTTCCGTGGGCCTGCACGTGGACAAGATGGGTTGTCGCTTGTCTCCTCAGGGCCTCGCTGCTCTAAGGGTACAATGATGAACGTGAATTCACCCTGCCTTGCTTTACTCTGGCAATGGGAATTGTCAAGACTCCAGGGCAAGCTGGGTCGATGCAGCCCCTAACAGAGGGGGTACTGTTTTCCTTTGCTGCTCCGACTTTACTACTACTTACAAAACTAAAACAATGCAGCAGCTTATCTGTTCAGGCTACCATAGCACCAGCTCCCCCGGATCTTAGACCTTGTCTGACGTCTCAATTGCTTCTTACACAGCATGCAATTGTGAATGGAAATAAAACCTACAGTTTCACTGTTCAATCACTGAGGGCCAAAACCCTGCTCAATGTTGCCTTCTGCATTCTCATTTTAATCCTTGCAACACATCCAAAAGAAAGGACTTCTTATCCCCATTCTACAGATGAGGACACAGAGGCTCAGAAGAGTTAGGTGAGTTGCCCAAAAGGTGCCACCAAGCAAGAGCCAGGGGATTCCAAAACTGGATGTTCGTCTCTCGCATCTGCTCACCCATTTTGCAGAGACAGAGGACTTGGGGCAGGCGTGTGGGAATGAAGGAAGAGCTCACTCCCTGAGGGAGGAACTGACACCAAACTATTATCTGGAGAGAGCTGTCATTTTTGGGAAAATTTTCCATGACTAAGCCCCAAACCAGGGTTCTGGTGGCCTGCCCGAGAGGTTATCATGCGAAAAATCAGCATCGTCGCCTGATGAGAAGGCACTGGGCTGGCCGAAACTATAGCACAATATTTCTTTGTGCTTTAACATGCTGACCTTGACTGACTCCAGCCCCTAAGTCTGAAATGAAGGAGGCCCTCGCATTTTTGTTCTTTTGAGGTTAACAAATAACAAGTGGAAGATCTGTGGCAGGAAGGAGAATAAAATTTTACAGCACTTAACAGGATTCTCTCTTAAGTTTTTCTTAAATGGTACAGCTATGGTAGAGTGTTTGTTTTAAAACTTTTAACTACAAATGAGGAAACACGGATTTAATAATTCCAGCTCCACATCATGCAGCAACTTTCAAATGCATAAAGACAGCCACACCTTGCCTTTTTGAAAGACTTGATAAAAATATACATGCAAAAGCACTCTGTAAAATGTAAAGCACCGAACAAATAAATAGAACATATATTATCAGTTGTCAGTTTTGTGATGGATAAATCGAAATCTCACAATTCCCTTAGACATTTATAATCGTATCTCCTTCACTATTCATCTTCCAAAAGCAAACTTTACTCAACTCAGTAAAATGTAACAGTTCATCAGGAACCACCTTTCAACATCTTTTCCCCCCTCACAGGCCAATTTTTGCCCTGAAGCAAGTAACTTTTTAGACTTTGCCCGTCTTCTTGTTCCTCGCATCCTTCCTAAAACTATCAAAGTAGAACTGTGCTTTATAAATAATTGGATCAAGGAGGAAAGTGCTATAAAATAAAATCACTGTGCCAGGCACATAAAAATCTTTGGCATTCTCGAATATTTCACTAATCTCTTGTTGAATGACTTTTCTTCTGTTTATCATGAAACTTAACTTAGATTTAAGCATGTCCTGTGCTTTAAATCAGGAACAAGACTGGGTCCTGTCCTGTACACACTTACCATTACAAATCGTAGCATCTGCATGTTCTGTTTTACAAGCTTTTGTCTTGTGGCTAATGTGCAGCAATAATCCAAACCACATTAATGATAACCTTGTTAAACATAAACTGGTGCGCAATTATCCAAACTACTAACACAAACAAAGGGGGGAGGGGGAACCCAGGAAACCCTGATTGATTATATGTTCTCGGAGGCTTTTAAAAACAAAAATAAAAATAAAAATACAACATTACACAGTTTGTAAAACAAAGTAATAGCTAATGATTTTATGACTCCTACACATAATACTGAGTGGTCTGTTTGAACCACAGTGTCTGCGAAAAGTTTGGTTTTTAAGTTGCATACAAGATGAAACTTGAGGACAGATTTTTTTTTTTTTTGAGGTGGAAAAAATGGGTGGTGGTAACTCTGGGGAAAATTCATATCATTACGTGAAACAGCAAATTCTTATACAAACCATATAACATGCTTCCTTCAATAGCAACACGTTGCACAGACCCCAAAGGGGAGAACAGAACACAAAAGATGTGTGCACAGCCTCTGGTGCACACGCTGATAACCCAGCTCTCTGAAAGAGGGGGGAAAAATCCTGACTTGTAACTTGACCGATTCCTGTGGTGTAAATGCTCCCACTGTAACGGATTTCAGGTGACCAACCAGCTCACAGATTCCTCAACTATCTCTACTGAGTCCGAAGGAGCCAGCTACAGCATGCTAGTGGATCTAGCAGAAACCCAGCTCGGAAGCCAGAAAAACCAGAGTTCAATCCTAGCTCTAGATTCCAGCTATGTGTCCTTAGACAAGTTTCCTTAACGGTCCAGCCTCAGTCTCTGCAGCTCTAGAATGGACAGGATCCCCGTTTCGCAGAATTGCCACAAGCGTATTAATAAAAGGAAACAATGCCTATAGAGCACACAGCACCTAAGAGGTGCTCCAATCTCCATATGAGCTACCTCCCTTCCTCGGAGAGCAAGAGGAGCAGGCACAGGCGGGCGGTGTGACCCTCGAAACCTGTCTCACCCTCAGCCCCATGACAGGGACTGAAACATTCAGGTCAGGAGCAGCTGCTGGGTGAAAATGAAAGACCTGGAAAGTTGGGGCTGGGGGAGCAGGTAGTTAGGATCAGATTTCCCTAGTAACATGCTCAGGGAACGGGGGCTTTGTTTGTGTCCCGTGCTGACTCTGCTCTGCATAGGGAGTTGGTCCGTTTTGCTGAGAGCCAGCCCCAGGCCCATCCATCGCCAAGCCGCAACCACCAAGAAGGTGGCGGTGTCAGGCCAGGGCTGGCGCAGAGCCCCAAGGGGGAGGAACAGGGTGAGCCAGGGGTAAGCATGGGGAGGGCCGCTCTGTGGGGTGATGGATCTGGAAGGAAGGGGCATCCTGCAGGAGGGCAGTGGGGACCCTTCCTGGGGAGAAGCGAGGGTGTCCTCTGTAAGGCCAGCACAGCATGGCAGCGACAGGCTGCTGAGGGTGAGCAGACAGCAAGGGAAGGCTGGGGCGGCAACCAGGGCCAGGCCAGCGGCTGCCCCACCTGAAATACATGGATATATAGGGCTGCTGGGATCAGATGCGGCTTTCAGAAAGATCCTCTGGCAGCCCTGGGAGAAGCAGTTGACAGGGGGCCCAGCGGAAGTCAGGAGCCTCTCGGGCCATGACGTCACGCAGGGCATGAACGAGGTGAGGACAGTGAGGGGTCAAGGGCCCCGAGCACCTTCTGGGACCAGAGCACTGGGCTAGGGCCACACGACTTTTCTGTAACAAGCCAGGGAACAAGCTGCTTAAGCTTGGTGGCCATGTGGTCTGTCACAACCACTCAATTCTGTCCTGTAGCACGAAGGCAGCCAGAGGCAATACATATATGAGTGGGAGTGACTGTTTCCAAGAAAGTGTTATTTATAAACAGCCTGGTGGCAGCTGGGTGACGCTGAGAAGATACAGAGGGTCCAACGAAAGAACAGCCCAGGAAGGCGGCAGTTTATTATTCTCATTTCATGGATAAGAACCTGGTCAGAAGACTGGCAGAGCTGCAGACACCATCCTTTGGGATGCCAGGGGCCCGTTCCTACTGCACCATTCTCTCAACAACACGTGTAAAGTATCATGTAAGAGAGGGACAGAGGTGACAGGGGTTGTGGCTGAGAAGAGGGGAAACACAGGCAGCGGTGTGCAGGATCTCATTACTGCAGTCACAGGAATCCCTGCTTATCCTGGCCTGTCCTCTGGGCCCACGTGTACAGAGGTCCTCCCTGAATGACAGAAAGGCAGAAAGCTAAATGAGGAAGTCACAAGCGATCAGTGACCTTTGAGGTCACTTAGGTCAACTTCTGCCCAGGTCAGCTGAAGCCACTTTAACAAACATTTATGAGCCCAACCCATAAACCACAGCACAGTGGAGGGAGGTGGGTCAGAGCGCAGATTCTGAAGCTAGATGGCCTGGCTTCAAACCCAGCTCCCATACGCAGGCTGAAGGACCCCAGGCAAGTTACTTAACCTCTCTGTGCTTCCCAATAGGAGTGATGATAGTAGTATAGACTCAGGGTTATTTTAAGTGTGGACTCGATCCCCATAAAGTGCTTAGAATAATGCCTGCCACATGTCTGTCAGATAAAAGTACTGTGTCCAAGGCCCTGTGCCAGCTCCCACGGGGGAAGGTATGAAGTATTCCAGTGGGGGCTCAAACAATAAGCTCACCTCTTATCAAACCCTCACCACTGTACCAGAGCACCCGTTTACTTGTGTCACCCAATACCAACAGAGACTATGTTTTATATCTATTATGTCCATATAACCCATGACTATCACAGTGGTGACTCACAATTGGTATCATGTTCAATGTTTGTTGAATGAACAAATGATACAAGGCTTTAAGTCTCAATACAGAATTTCCTCTACTACATACCTGTCAAATAACAGAGCACTGAGGTCACCCCTTACCCACTCTGTGACCTTAGACTCCTGCCCCTCCATGTTGCTTGGGGTGTGAAATCAGTGTCTACAGAAGTACTCACCAAACCTATAGGCCCTTTAGCAATAGTGGTTACTGGAGATCACATCCTCGATACAGGTGGCAGTTCTGGCTGGGGGACGGACCACCTCCCCAGGCACTGGCTTCCTGCTTGGATGGCCTCCTAAAGCTGTGTGATCTGATACCTCTGCTGCCTGAGCGAGCAGAGCGAAAGGTGATTTTTAAAGTTCTTTACATTGAGGGAAGTCCATTCCTTCATTCATTCATGAACATTTTACCCACGGAAGCCAGCCAGCACAAACCCAGGGCCACTGTGCATCTCATTCTAAGGTCAGATTATCCACACTTCCCCAAGCTAAACACACTCCAGGCCTCAGCAGGGCACACGACCGACACACTCAGGAAGCAAGACGTGGAAGAGGCAGCAGGCTCATCTGTCCCAACTCCTGAATTCAATAAGGAAACAGAGACCCAGAATCCAGGCATCCCAAGTCCCGGCCTGACCTCCCTTATTCCACGTCGGCTCACATGACCTGCCCTTCCCTCCTGTTCTGCTCTCAGGGCCACCTGCCCTTGGCCTTCTGCTACCAACAACTATCTTTACGACGAGTGAAAAAAGCCCAGGCACTCAGAGCTTCCCGGGACAGCTGCTGAGCTTGGCCCAGAGCCACGCAGTGGCTCCCCACCCTTCGCAGAGAGCAAAAGGTCACTCTTGAACTTGCTGCCCTCCCTGGGCACTTGCCAGCAGCAAGCAGGATTCCAACTGATTTCACCTTCTGGGCTCGCCCACACTGCAGGCTTTGTGGGTTTGAGAAGGGCGACAGCGGGCCTCGGGCTGCCCTGCCATCAGCAGGGCCCAGCCACACCTGGGCTGCAGCTCTGCTTTCATAACTCAGGTTGCTGGGAAAATGGCTCAGTGATAACTTGTGTTTGTTTAGTACTGAGATCAAAGTCCTTCTCGGACTTCTCAAATCCAGAAGAGTGACTTGTCTGAAGTCACAAAGCAGGTGGTGACAAAGTTAGGAAGGATACCCATCTCCCCTCTTACTCTGGTTCTCCATGCATGCTTGGCTCACATTTACTTTTCAGTAAAGACTTTTCAGATTACAGTTACAGCTCAAGCCCAGTTTTCCCACCGAGAGGAGGAATGCAGAGAGGAAGGGGTGGGCAGAAGCTCCAAGGTGAGTGTGAGCCTGAGCTCTTGACCTCAAATTGGCTGAATGACCTTGGGCAGGTTACTTAACATCTCTTAGTCCTGGTTTCCTCAGTCTTCCAAGAGGAACAAATCACAGTACTGGGTTAAAACCCACCTCTTCTAAGTATGGTCCATCTGCTTCCCAGGGAGCTGGTCAGAAATAGAAACTGCCTTTTAAGAGATCCTAAGGTGATTCTAAACGCACTTACATTTGAGAACTCCAACTATAAAGCATTTAGCACAAGCCCATGCTTAGTCCTCAATAATAAATGTTTTAACAGCAATCAGCACTTGAAAGGGCCCAAAACATAGGCCAAGGCTCACAGGAGGAAACAGACTCAGGAGGCTGATTAACCTGGCCAGGGTCTGACAATGTCACAGTGGCACCAGAATCCAAACCCAAGACTTAGGGCTCTTATGCACCAGGAGCCCTCCTAAACTCTCCACAAGGCATGATGCTAACTCAGGTGTTCTAACAGGCAAAACTCTAATGTTATTTTAAAGCAACACCCTGGACACCTTGCACCCCTTCTGTGAGCACACGGGTTCACCTGGGCTCCACTCCATGTGCTCCTGGGTGGCAGTCTGGCAGTCAGAAGCTCCAAGAAGTGGAGTGACCGAGGGCTGCAGCCAGCTGCTGCCCGAGATGAAGTTCTTAAAGTAAAAGGAAGCCTTAAAGCACACCTTGTAAATTTTCACTCCCTTTCACCTAGTAACACATTCCTGAAGCCCAGTGGAGAAACAGGATAGGGTGTAAAGCTCAAAAGCATCTTTTTGGCTTCCCTCCTCTGACACCTGAGAGCAAAAAACTGCCCACATGTTGGTTTCCCAGCACTCAAATCCCGTTAAGTGAGGTTGGGAGGATCCCCAGGCCACCATCCTGGCTTCCCCAGACACCCCAACAGAATGGAGACTGGGAAGTAGCAGCAAAGCTGGGGACTCTGAACAAAGAAGCTAAATTGGGTGGGGGGATGGTGACTAGGGAAGAGAGTGCTGAATCACATAAGTATGAACAGCCTGCTGAATCACGAACATTTACAGCCATCAGCTCAAAAACTATCTGTGGGCCTACTGTGTGCCAGGCAGAGTGATGTGGCAGAGCTTGGTCTGATCCTCACATGTGGCTCTCAGTAACTGGACCAGTCTGCAGCAGCTACTCAACCTCTCTGAGCTCAGGATCTCCTCGCCTGTGAGAGCATCTACACACAGGGTGACTGTGAGGGTTAACGGCGACAGATGTCAAGTCCAGTCCAGTGAACAGAGATGGTGTAATCACTGCATCAACGTGCATTTACTGAGCACCCACTTATGCCAAGGCCTATAGGTGCAGAATTTTCCTCCCTGTTGCATTTCAAAGTTAGGAAGTCCAAGCAATTAACAGTGATTGGTTGAACAACTGTTCAGTTGGAAGTAATCAAAAAGAACGAATTTCAAGATTTCAGATTAGGAAATTCTAATTTTTACACCTCCATAACAAAATTAATATATGAAATCTCAAATTTACAAAAAAGGCAGATTTCAGATTCACTATAGCACTGCTTCTCAAACTTCAATTTGTATATGAGCCACCTGAGAATCTTGTTAAAATGCAGATCTGGACTCAAGGAGTCTTCCTGGGGGGCCAGAGAGTTTGCATTTTACGTGCTCCCAGTGAAGCTCCAGAGTCCACACTTTGGAGAAGCAAAGGTCTATGGAATTCCTCTAATAGCAAGAAACGAATCCAAGGAAAGTATAATTTGATATGAAAACAACATCCCAGGAGAACATCAGTGAAGTAGTGTATATAGAACCACACAGGCTAGCAGGGTTTCTTAAAGGGAGGCACACCAGGAAAGCTGACCCTGGGCCCTATTCAAACGAGTTTGTCAAAACCATACTTTTCTAGGCAGGTGAAAGTTCTCTTGTGATCATAAACATGACACAGTGCAGGAAACACAGCCTAGGATATTTCAAGTTCACAGCCAGTCCACAGCCAAGCTAGCCTTTTTCTAAAAGGCCTTTCCTAAATCAGTTTTACCTATTTTTCCCTTCTGTACATCAAATTTGATGATGCTTCTGTTCATACTTGTAATTTGTAAAAGCCTATTGAGTTGCCAGATACGGATTATTCAAAAATAGTAAGACAAAAGTGACAGGTAAGGAAGCATCTCACAGTGACTAACTCATCTTACTGTGTGGATCAATAAAATGTGCAGAAGGTTCTTATTTATAAGAGATGTAGCGGATAGTCTTTGGCTCAGAAATACTAACACACACGGTCCTCCACATCCCCTGAAATAAGCTTGTTGGACGAAGAGTGCGAGGGAATCCGATCTCCAGCTGCTTCTAGCACCGAGAACACATCTGTCCATCATGAGACACGGGCCAGCCTTGCACACTGGCTTAGAATAACACGTATGTTTATTACAATTCCTGTCATAACCCTCTTCATTGCTGGGCTTGGACTCAAAGTCTAAAGTCACCATGAGCCAGTGTGTGATGTGAAGTAGTTACACCAAGCTGCCTGGAAACTGCTCAGAGCGCACGACTCGCCCAGAAACAAGGGATTCCCCTCCCGGCACTCACCCGCTAGTGGGAAGATGTGTGTTCTGATGAGAAATAGCAGAGCAGGGCTGTCACCTGTGCCCAGTGTCACTAATTCATCCAGCAATCAACAGACTGCTTCTCCTGACTCCCCACCCCTGCCTGGGGGCCCATGTGCACTCAACTGCAGTGCACTACATAGCAAGCACAGGCGTACTCTCACCCACTTGGGAAGAAGTACACTAAGAGCAAACTTCTGGCTGAGCCCGGCTTATTTTTCCCTGTTTGTCCATTGGGAGACCAAGTTTCCCAATAAGCCACCTTCTTACTTAGGCCAGAGCAAGCCTGAGCTTTCAGATGAGGATCACAGCATTGAGGTTGTAACAGAGATTATCCTTCTTTCCCATCTTGATGCCTGCAGCATCCAAGAAGAGGAAACTGAGGCTCAAGGATGTTAAAATAACTGGGCAAAGGTGGAGTCTATAATATCACTTAACTTCACAGGAGGCTTAATTATTAACTAACAAGAGAGGACACGCCCAGGGAACCGGTTTGCATTTTCCCACCTGCTCCCGACCGGTTCGGTTCTCCTGCCTCCGACTGCCCCCTGGAACATATAGCACCAAGCTCCAGCTATTTCCTGAACAATAAGCAAAACGTCCGGTATTTCATGTTTTTACTAAGATGCCCAATATCTGCAGATAACTTAAGATAACAAGTACAACAAGCGTTCAAGTAAGTCAAGCAAATTCATCCTGGAATGGGGGGAAAAATCCTCAAGCCCTATTTCCTCCCCATCCGCCCACCCGCTAGGCCTGGTTCAGTGGAATGTAAGGACTTTGCGCTTCTCAGGAAAGCAAAATGAAAACGCCCAGTTTCCCCCCAGCCGCAGGAATACTTAGAGCGCAGGCAGGAACTTCTGCGGAGGGTCACGCGTGTCTGCTACAAGTTTAGGCTCACGCGCGCCGCTCAGCTGCCGGCTCGGCCACTGCTCCAGTCTGCGCCTGGCCAAGTCGCGCCCGGCGTGGGGAGAGTGCGCCTCCGGGTCTGGACCCGGTTTCAGGAAGTTCGTGATCTCCTCCTCCTTGTGCCAGGAGGTTTTGGTGGCGCTTTTTAGTGGACTCCTGCAACTCCCAAGTCCCTACCCACTGCACAAGCATGCCGCTCTTGCTCTACGAATGCCAGGCTCCTGCACACACTTCCAGCCCTGGGGACTCTCCCTCTTTTGCGTGCCCCAGTTGTTTGGAATTCCGGCCAGGAGCACAGGACCTGCCAGGTCGCGCGCGAAAGTGGGAACCACCCGTGTCCCATAGGCCAGAGACCGAGCAGGGAGGAACGCAGGGTTGGGTGCGCGTCGCATCCTGGATACTCACCGGGACCTCTGCAGCTGCTCGAAGGCGCTGGTGCTGCCGCCCTGGCCCGGCTGCTCCAGGGGGCAGTAGCTCTGCGAGGTCTGCCTGGAGAAGGCGATGGGTAGGATTCCCTGAGTGAACGAGTTGAGGCGGCCCCGACTGCCGCTCCCACTCCCGGGGGTCCCGGAGCCAAAGAAGGCGGCCGCCGGCACCTGCACGCTGGTAAAGGCATCGTCCTCCTCCAACTCCTCCTGCCCGGCGCCCCCGGGCCCGTCGGGCAGCTGTGAATGCGCACAGGCGGCGAAGGGAGCCTGCCGGAACGGCTGCCACTGCTCCCCCGACGCCCCGCCCGCGCCCAGGGGGCTTGCGAATCCCCGCGCCGCCCCGGGGCCGGGCACGGTCGCGTGGCCGCCCGGGACCAGGGGCGGCAGCAGCGAGGGTTGCGGGAGGCAGGGGCCGGACCCGGCGGCCAGCGGCGTGCCCGGCGCGGCGAGCGCGCTGCAGCCGCCCCGCTCGGCGGCGGCGAGCAGGCTGAGCCGAGTCCGCGCGCCCCAGGCGCTGCCGGTGCCCGGCTTGGCCGCGCCGCTCTCGTCGCTGCCGCCCCACTCCGCGTCCTGCGGCGGCGGCCGTCCGTCCAGCGAGATGTTGGTGAGGAAGGAGAGGGCAGCCTGGCGGCGCCGCGGGTCCACGCGCGGCTTCCGGGGGGGCTCGGGCGGCGGCTGGGCCGGCGCGGCGGCCGCGGGCTGGGGCTGCGGCGGCTGCTGCAATCCGCTGGCGCCCGCGGCGTCGGTGCCGGCGCTGCTGCTGCTGCAGGCGGCCGTGGTGGCGGCCGCCGCCATTGTGTCCGTCTGCGGCGGTATTTCCGCGATGCCCCGGGAAGCGAGCGGCGCCCGAGTGCTAAGCGGCGGGCGCGAGCGGCGGCGACCCGGGCTGGGCAGGGCGCGGGGCGCGGGCGGCGTGCGCGGCGGCCCGGCCCCCCCGCGGGCGGGCCATGCTCGCCCCTCGGTGTTCGGGCGGGGGGCGCCGCCGCCCCGGCCCACGCGCGCGCCTCGCTGGCTAGCTAGCTGCCGCCGGGTTGCTGGCTGCCCGCCCGCCGGCCGCTCGCCTGCTCGTTGGGTCTCGGGCTCCGGGGCCGGCGTCCGTATTTGTAGGTGCGCGCGCCCCGCGCTCGCGCTCCGAAGCGCTCTTTGCAATAACACAGTATCACGTGTGGGGAATGAAACCTGGGAGGAAAACAAAGCCGCAGGCGGCGGCCGTGGAGGCAGGCTGCGGGCGGCGAGGGGACCGCAGGAGGAGGAAGAGGGGGAGGAAGGAAAGCCGAGCGGGCTGCGGGGCGGGGGATCGGCCGGGGTGTCCGGCTCCTCCGAGCTGTGTGCTGGGAGAGTTGGTGACTCCCGGGGCGCGCAGAAGCCAGGTGCTGGAGGCGAGCACGTTGCCCCGGCGCGCTCGCCCCGGGAGTTGGGGGCGGGAGCAGGACCTGGTGAGTTACTGCCTGGGGCTGTGTCCCCGGCTGAGTTTGCGGGTCTGCAGGACGATTTGGAGCGAAGCAGAGATTTGGACAGCGAGCGGGTTAACTGGACCCCGTGTTGCTGTGGGGCCCCGAGAAATAAATAGGTCCTTATTAAAAGTTACACAGCCCCCACGTGGACAGCCCCGCCTTAGAGCCGTCGCTAACCGTTAGAGCTGGGTCTCACTCTCAGGCCGAGCATACAGCCCGACATAAATGCACGCCCTGGGGTGCATAAGAGCCCGGGAGCTAGAACGCATTCCCTGTGGCCAGAGTAATTTACACATCCTCATTCTGTGGTGCTGTCACGTTTCATCTCTCTTTTAGCAAAGGCTAACATAAATTTTTACTTTGGCTCTGAAATATGCTGTTTTCTGTGAAGACTGAGGTGGGCAAAAAGGGCCTTACACTCTTTTCTCCTTGTCACCTTGCAAATGTTTTTTCCCCACATAAACTGGACCCAAATGGACAATTCCTCTGTCATTGTTTTCATAAACATCAGTTTGGCACCTACTATGTCTTCCATAAACGTGGGTTCCTGCTCAAGGACGCGGTGACCCTTCTAGAACAGCAGCTCTGGATCGGGGAGGAGTTGCAGCCCTACCCCTAAGTGCGGGTCACGGCTGGGGGTGGAGTGGGGGCGGAGGGCGTTCTCCAGCGATCTGAAAACTCGTGCGAGTGTCCCCAGGCGGTGTGGGTCACTTAACCAAATGCAGTAAGGAACAATTGTCACACTGAATTAAGCTCGGTGACACTTAAGAAACTTCCCTGCAGTTTGCTGAGGGAGAAGCAATGTGTTTAAGATCAACGGATTAATTTAATTAAAGGTTTAAATTTAGCCCCGGAGCGAATGGGTAACTAACTCTACATTGAAATTCCACTCCATTTCAAGTTCAGGAAAGTAAATTGAGTAACGGAGAGCAAATACACCCTGTCCAGAGATGTGCAGCCAACCTGGAGAGTGAGATGAGGTGGGTTTCAGGTTACATTTGTTGGGGACATGATGGCACATGACCCTCTACATGAACAATTGTGCATATTTTGTACTGTTTTTAGGCCTTTTGAAAAAGTGGAGCCTGGTATCTTTTTACTGCGGCTAAGTCAAAGCTTGATGGCCAGCTCAGTGAAATTCCATCAGGATTTTAATTGCTTTAACTAACTACCTTGAAACTTCCAAGCCTCTTTTTTACAATTGACTTATTTTACATGACTGCTGGCTTGGTTGTGCGGGCAGACAGTGTTAAGTGAATCAAACTCTGCTCCTGTAAAAGAAAAAACTGCTTTCTTTTATTATAAAAGATAAATGTTCATTACAGACATAAGATAAGCAAAGAGGAGCAAAAAAAAAAAAAAGTCCTTAACAATCTCATCGCCTATGGAAATAACTTAAAATTTTGATTTCTGTCTTGTGTATATTTTTAGACAAAAGTGAAATAGGCTGTTTGTATCTTGTGATTTTTGCCTGGTGTGGTGTGATCATCTTTCCATTTAGAATATTCTTCTATGGCATCATTTTAATGACTGCATAGTGTTCAATTTGATGGAGACGCTATTAATCTGTGCATTTAATAAGTTTTTTTCCCCACTTTTGTTCTTAGTATGGTGATGATTGCATCTTTTGTTTTTCTAAATCTTGCTACCATCCAGTATTCTTAGGTTAAATAGATGCTGGGGGAAATGATATGTCATGTTTTTAAGGCTTCTCATCCAGAAAGGTTGATCCAATCTGCTTCCTCACAATCTTGCTGGGTATAAGAAATTTTCTGCTTCCCCCAAAGTACAACTATGATATATCAATTTAAAAAATGCAGAAAACTTTTCCCTCAATATCCATTTCTTTGCTCATTTGATATAACTGTTGGCCTATTTTAAGTGTCAAGTATGCACACTAATTGCAAATATTTGTTAAAGCACCAAACAAGAATCAATGTCCATTTAACCTCCAAATGGCTTCTGCAATCCCTGTTATGGAGATAATGAGAGAGATGATTTATTGTTCACCTACTGTCTGCCAGCCACAGAATATTTGTAATAATATGACCGCCCTGTGGTGAGGGTGGGGAGGACGTTATCATCCATATTTTACGGATAAGGCTCAGCAAAATTAAATAATTTGCCCCAGGTCATTTACCTCTTTAAGAGGTTGGGCTGGTGGGCAAACCTGTCTGACTCCAAGACCCAGGCGTGTTCTTGCGCCCTCTGCTGGTGAGGATGCTCAATGGGGGGCAGTCTCCAGATTTAACCTTATATTCATACTTGACAGTAAACTATTAATATAATGGAAATGGTGCAAGCTTTGGAGTAAGAGGATCTGTGTTTTAAGAGCAAGTCACTTAACCTCTCTGAGCCAATTTCCTCTGTACGTTACTGTGAGATAGAAATGAGAATGCACGAGGAGCATTTTTATACCTTAAAGTACTTTTTAAAATGTCAGTTGTTATTTATACCATTCTAATCTACATAGCCCCTGAGTTATTGCAAATTCGTTTATTTTCCAGCTATTTATTCATCGATCAAGTATTCCTGAGCAACTTCTGTGTGTACAGTACCATCTTGTGACAAAGGGAAAAAAGAAGTTTGCCCTTCAGCCCTAGTGCCTTTGATAGTTAAAATAGTGGAAAACAAAAGCTCGGGACACAGTTAAACACAAATTCAAAGCCAACTCTGATTGTGTCAAATGTATAAACGCTAAAAGAATACGGAAGAGGAGCTTTTTAGTTGGAGTGAGGCCTGTCAGGGAGGGCCCCAGGCAAGAGCTGGGTTTGAGCTGACCTAGGAGATGAAGGAGGACACTTCCAGAGGAGGAAGTTTTACGTACAGATTCCTCATGCTTTGCAGGCAGAGAGGACTAGAACTTGAAATGTGATTCTTATCCTGCCAAGTTCCTCAACCCCCTTCACTTCCATATTGCCCCTTCCAAGCACCCATTCTGAAAACTGCTTTGCACGCACGAACCCAAAATATATGTACTGTTTTGATTGACACATACTGCAGGTCAATTTTTTTTAAAAGAAAGAAAAGTAAAAGAACCCACAAATAATCACTTACCCTTAAAAAATAATAATAGTTCAGCAGACTGAGGAAGTCTGAAAATTAGCTTAGGCTCTTATAAGCATGTTAGCTTGTAAGGTCTCCAGCTTGGGAAAATTATAAACTTTGTTCCTTGGTGGCCTCATCTGTAAAGTGAAGTTGAGCAATATTTTACCTTGCACAGTTGAGTATTACCAATAATAAAAGTTATGTAACTAGCAGAGTATCTGGAGTTCAGATAGCTGTAATTAGAAACATGTAAAATACAGAAGGTGCACACAAGAAATGTTTTAGGTTCTAGGTTTTTGTAGTTTTCACTAGTCCTGCCAGGCAGGACCATGAGAAACTTTAGCTGTCACCTCTGGTTCACATCAGATTATTTTACTCTGTTTTCCATCAAAGTGCAGGCAGCACACACCAGACTAGTAGATCTAACACATAGACATTGTGCCCTTGGGAAACCTACAGCTGTGCTTAATCCAGGGAAAGTTAGATTCTCTAGAAATAATGTTCAAGAGGTGATCCTCAATGCCCCAACCCTTCTCCCCGAAGTCATCTTCCCTCAGGACACTCTGGGAACATTTCTGTCATTTCTGTCACCCTGAGAGAATGGAGAGGGGTAGGGAGGATGACAGGTTATTGTTCCCCTTTACAATGTAGCATAAATACCTTAATTTCCTTCCTTAATTTTCCCCTGGGATATCTGAGATCAGATACAACATTTAGATAAGACTTGACTAGAAGCTCAGGGATATTAGATGAAGAAATAAACTCAGTGAGTAATATATAGCCCCACATAGCAGCTTACAGAATGTGACTTACTGTACTCCTCATCCCAATATTTCCTAAATGCCAGTCCCATGCCAAGTCTGGGTTAGAGTCTGTGAGTACGAAGGAGAGCAGGATGTGTCCTATCCTGGAGCTAATGTCAGAGAAAGCCATGCTAATATTTTCACCGTAATACATGAAGTGTTTTAATAAAAAAGAGCTGTGGGCACAGGGTTCAACCTCCAAGTGGGTTAAACCCCCTTGAGAAGAGGCTTTTGCAACCTTTACCCCCCAGGGCCACCCATCTAGGACGCCCTCTTCTCCCCAAACAGGAAGAGATGCCAAGGGGACATGGTGTCCCTGCCACTCCCTGCCAAGGTTCTGTTCTCCAAGTCTCTGTTCCTGCCTGAGGACCTGCGCTTCCCTCGGTGCCTGGCATCGGCAGCCCCTGACACCATCCAACCATGGGCCCAAACAGGCTCCTTTTTGTCTCCGGACCCCTGACACAATGTGGGAGAAAGAGGAGGAATATTTACTGCAACCCCTGCCTATAACGATGTAGAGCCTTCAGGTTTCTATAACTTCTATGAGAAACTGAGAAAAATAGGGGACAGGGCGTGTCCATTGAACTGTAGGAACAGGCACCCCAACGTGTGTTAGTAATTCACCAAGGACAATAAATAGCTCATGCCAAGAATGGATTTCGTTATCTTGTCAATGTGGGGAGAAATGTCGATGTTTCAGGTAACCCTTCCTCATTTCCACAGACTTTTTAGAGTAGGTACCCCAAAATAATAGTGCGGATGCATTTATTCTTCACATTTCCTCTGATTCATCACAATTCTCCGTTGGCTGCAGCACAGCCAGTTGTGGCGGAGGAGCGAGGCATTCAGAATGAATGGTGCATTCAGCAAGCACTCGTGTGCGAGGGAGTCCTGTGCAGTGCGAGGGTACTACGGGCCTGGGTTTGCAGATCTGCCTTTTCACTAACTCAGTGACCTCTGGGCCTCAGCTTCTACATCTATAGGCTGGAGCAAGTCCTGTCTACCTCACCTGGATTATGCAGATTAGAAACAAGGCATATGCAAAATACATACAATTGCCCAGCACACAGAGGGTGCTTGTGTATGGTGGCTGTTGTCATTATTCAAAGGCCTGTTATAAACAGTGAACCCCAGAGAAGGATGCTGCTGAACAAGTGGGCCGCAGATGTCCTGTCACATGTGAAAAACAGTTTTCTCTACTCACGCAGAACACTTCTGACACCAAATATGTAGGGGGATGTTCCTCCACCAACCAATGCTCCAACTCCCCAGACCCCAGCTGGGTGTGCTACAATTCAGTTCAATTCTGACACTGTCTGCCTGGAGTTAGTGTCAAATCCCACAAGTGAAGAGCTCAGTCCCACAAGACTGCCCCCCCCAACCTCAGACACCAATCGCAAGTAGTGGGTCCCCATGTTGCCCACACTTCTGTCTGGCTTGGCTGCAGATCGGGCCCTACGAGATTTGCTATGACAGCTCACAGGACTCAGGGAAACACTTGCATTCACTGGTTTATTATAAAGGATTTGATGAAGGATACTGACGCAACCAGATGGAGAGGTACACAGGGCAAGGTCTGGAAGAGTCCCAAGCTCAGGAGTTTCTGTCCTTACGGAGTTGGGGAGTGCCTCCCTCCCAGCTCGTGCACGTGTTCACTAACCTGGAAGCCATCCGAACTCTGTCTTTTACGGATGTTTATGGAGGCTTCATCACATAGGCACGATTGATTATTGACTCAGTCTCCAGTCCCTGTTCCCTCCCTGGAGGATGGAGGGTGGGGCTGAAAGTTCCAAACTTCTAGTCATGGCTTGGTCTTCCTGGTGACCAGCCCTGACTTTGAAGCTCTGCAGGAGTTGCCTCGTTAGAACAAAAGACGCTCCTATAACCCAGGAAATTACAAGAAATTGAGGAGCTCTGTGTCAGGAACCAGGATTAAAGGCCAAATACTAGAACAAAAAATGCACCTAGCACCCGTATCAGTCAGGAAATTACGAGGGTTTTAGAAGCTCTGTGCCAGGAACTGGGGGCAGAGACCAAATATATATTTCTTATTATGTCATACTGCCAAAGGCATTAACTGCCATGGAAGAAACATGGCATCAAAACTGTGTTAGGAAAATACATTTCAAATGCTTCTATGAGATGTCCTCAGTCTTTTGAAAAGGGATTATTTATGCCCAGAATGCCACCTATAATCCAACTGCAGAATTTATATGATATTGGCATTTTAAAGAAAATCCATGAATTTTCTTGGTTGTGTTACCTTAATTCTTAAATCACAGCAAATTCCTGGTTTTATTTTCTTTGAAATTAACCTGGTTTTATTTTCTTTAAAATTGTACCTGGATGCATGAATAATAACCAGCTCACAGACAATGAAGAAATTATTAGTACTTTTTGTGTACGACAGCTCATAAACACACGACTTACAGATGGCCTGTGTGCCCGGGCTTCCGGATGAAGGCTCCTCTAGACTGTGCACAAATAGGCAGGCAGGAGGCAGTCCTGCCTAGAGGGCTCTGAGTCTCCCAGTGTAAGAGCGTTGTTTCTTTGTGTTTGTATTTGTTCAGATCATTGTCATGTCAGAGTGGGTGGATGCAGCCAGATTCTGGGGGAACATCGCCACTTTGCCTGCCACTGGGCCGTTCACTTGGACTAACTGGTGGGCCATGGTAGCCTTCATTGCCCATGTGGATGGGCACACTGCATGAAGAGAGAGCTTACAGAATGTGAGATGCAAATGCCTAGCAATCCCTTAAAAGAAGAAGTGAAAGTGATGGAAACTCTTATGCTGTTGGTAGAGTGCAAGTTGGAACAACTTTTCTGGGAAGCCGTTTAGCAATATCTATCAAAAACCTTAAAAAGTTCATAAATGAGAGCATGAGCTTTGCAGTCAGACCGAACCCGGTTGGATTTTGGCCCCACTGTCATGGCTTTCAGCACTTTGAGCATGTTCCGCTACTTATTTGGGCTTCAGTTTTGTCATCTGTGAAATGGGAATGATAATATCTCTTTTATAGCATTTTATAAAAGTTCAGTGCAGTAACATATAAAAAATGCTTGGAACGTGGTAAGTACTCAAGAAATATGATGACTGTAGTAATTTTGAGTAGCTATTAAGAAACAAGGTCAAAGATTTATGCGCAAAAATATTCATTGCAGTATCATTTAAAATAAAGAAAACTTGCCGGGCGCGGTGGCTCACGCCTGTAATCCTAGCACTCTGGGAGGCCGAGGTGGGTGGATCGCTCAAGGTCAGGAGTTCAATGCCAGCCTGAGCAAGAGCGAGACCCCATCTCTAATAAAAATAAAAAGAAATTAATTGGCCAACTAAAAATATATAGAAAAAATTAGCCGGGCATGGTGGTGCATGCCCGTAGTCCCAGCTCCTCGAGAGGCTGAGGCAGGAGGATCGCTTGAGCCCAGGAGTTTGAGGTTGCTGTGAGCTAAGCTGATGCCATGGCACTCTAGCCCAGACAACAGAGTGAAACTCTGTCTCAGAAAAAAAAAAGAAAGAAAGAAACAAAATAAAGAAAACTTGAAAAAAAAAACCCTAAAGGTGGAACAATGGAAAAATAAGTAAATTATTGTTTACTCAAACAATGGGATATTGTGCTTCAATTTTTTAAAAAGTCATCTTTACCAGGCTTTCTTAATTATGTGAAAAATGTTTTTGAAACAATGCTAACCAGATAAAATAAAATAGAAACTAGGTTTATAACAATTATCTCAACTTTGTAAAAAAAATAAATAGAATTGTGTCAAATACTAATGCATGTGTAAAGGCTGTATGTGACTGTCAGGTTACCTCACTGGCTAGTAAGGTTGTGGTGATTTTTAATTGCCTCTTTTTGCTTATCTACATAGAAATATATGCATGGTCATGATAGAAATCGCTTTCCAATTGACACTTTTTGAAATGTATTTTAAATGCGTAGAAATAAATCTTGGAAGAATAAGAATACATGCCCAAAAGTTAACGTGGTGAAATTATTGGGGACTTTTTTTTCAGTTTCTTTAGGAATATCAGGAGACACCTCGCTTTCTCTGTCACAGATGGTAGGATGCGGTTAGGCAGAAAGGAGAAAGAAATGCCTCTTGGTGAGGGGACCAAGGATGAACGAAGGTGCAGATGGGGATAAGAGAGAAAAGGACTTTTTGGAAGTGGCTGGCAAGGGATGGACCTGCCAGGACACCTAAATTAGAAGGATCATAGTGGTGAACAATGGCAGATATGTTAAATAACCATGTCTAGGGCTAGATGGTGAGGGCCTTAATCTAAAGTAAGGAATTTGAGGCCAGGTGTGGTGGCTTATGCCTGTAATCCTAGCACTCTGGGAGGCCGAGGCAGGAGGACTGCGTGAGCTCAGGAGTTCAAGATCAGCCTGAGCAAGAGTGAGACCCCGTCTCTATAAAAATAAACAAACAAACAAATAATAAAATAAGGAATTTGAACCTAAAAGTACTAAGGAGGCATAGATGATTTTTAAACAAGAAGTGACATGTTTGTTGAAAGCCACAATGAAGGGGCATTCATTTGGCAAATGTGCATAAGGGATTAAAGAGAAGGTCTAAAGGAGTGAAGAGAGTTTTTTATTCATTCCTCCACTTGATGCATTTATTCATTCAGCATTCATTGAGCGCTTACTCTATGCCATACTCTCTGCTAGGCACCAAGAGTAAGGCAAGTTTCCAGGCTTCAAAGAGTTAACAGCCTGCTGAGAAAATTGGGCCAAGGGAGCAAAGGGGAGGAGGGCAGGTTACCTTTTGTGTGCAAGGCCTGAAATGGTCATCTGTACGTACACAGTTTCATTGAATTCTCACCACCACCTGCTGTTTACTCTAGCTGACAGATGAGGACACTGAAGGTGCACAGAGTTAAGCATGTGACATGCCGCGGGTCACACAGCTGAGCCCTGAATAGTTACCGTCTGTGCTGCATCAGCATGGAGGTTTGTGTCCAAGATTGTGGATGGTGACTCCGCGGGGCCAGAGAGGCCTCATAGACAGGGCGATACTTGAACTTAGACCCTAGTCTAAACAAGACAGGGCATTGCAGGCCACACACAGGCACAGGGGCATCGACATTAGGACTCTGCTGTGACAATTCAGGTCGGAGGTAATAAAACTTGTATTTGGTGGTGAGAGTGGGAGAGGGGTCAAATATGAGAGACACTGGGAGGAAAAACCGGCTTGCACATGTCCAGCCTGGGCGGCGGCTGTGGCTCCTGAAGGATCCAAAAGCACCCTAGGGAGGGGAGAACAGAGCTGAGGGTAAAACACTGGCTACGTTTGGGTGGAGCTCCTGTTCTACCCCTTCGCGCGGTGGCCCAGTGAGGAGTCCAAGACCATCTCATTTTTCTGAATCACAATGTTACCTGTCTTTATCAGACTGAAAGAGGAACAAGCGTTGGGTTTGTACTGGCACAGCCTTCCAGTGTGCTTACATGTGGCCTCACGCAGTGGGCAGCTGAGGACAGCGGCCTCGTAGCCCCACGCCCTGGTCACGATCACACACTCCACTGCCCTCTGGGACACTAGTCGGAGCTACACAAGCATTCTGGCCCTCTTTTGTGATACACCCAAGGGAAGGCTTTGGAAATAAACCATTCCAGGATTAGGCCCATTTTGGCCATTTTCTTTGATTGCAGGTGACAGAAACCTAAGCTTAAGGAGAGTTTATCCGAAGGATATAGGATGGTCTCAAGGAACTCAGAGATGGGAATACAGCTGAACCCCCTCAGCCCCCGACACACACCCCGAGAACCATGGACATGGATGCTTGGGGACTCTCCTTTTGGTTTCAAATTTACGAAGAAAGACCGGGTTGGTAAAGCTTGTGTGGTGCAGGCCCGGAACCAGTCAGTGTGGCTGGGTCTCGGCTAATAGGTGCTCATGCAGATGGACCGTGTGCGTGGGGGCAGTTAGAAGGGAGGCATGGGCCAGATAAAACAACAGGGTCTATCACAGAGACTGTGGGGCACCCCCTTAGCTTCTCTAGACCTAATTGCCTCACTTGCAAAGTGGAGATACACTATCCACCTTGGAGGTGATTGTTGTGATGATTAAAGAGGATTTTAAAAATCCGAATTAATAGTCATTTCTCACCAAGTTTGGGTTAAAATGGAGACTAGACCACCAGCCTGAAGGATCTGTCAGTGAAGCTTGAAGCAGGACATTTCTTTGAGTTCTTCTGTGTTAGCTTAAAAATGAATGAGCCATGGGAATTTAGCGTATGATAAAACTGACATCTCAAATCAGTAAAGAAAAGATAGATTATTCAGTCAATGGTGTTGGAACAACTGGGTTGCCAGCTTAGAAAAAAATAATAGCTCCTTTACAGTTTATACCCAATTAAATTCCTGAAGGAATAAAGATTTAAATGCAAAAAATGAAACCATGAAAGTACTTTGGAGAAGTGCTAAGGAAAAGACCTTAGGAAAAGAACTCAGAACATATACTCATGGCTTGTTTTGTTTAGCCCTGTAAGCCCGGCACCCAAAACGCTGCTTGGCATAGAGTCTGGCTTAGCAAACTTTTGATGTAATGAATTAATGAGAGCATAAATATTAATCCCCTCAGATGGGGGAGCAGACTTTCTATGTATGACATAAAACCCAGAAGCTATAAAAATAAAAGTAAATTCAACTACAAAAAAAAAATTGCAAATGATTTTCTAGGACAGAAAAAACAAAATCAAAAGACAAACATCCTGGAGGGAAATGTTTGCAATTCATATCATAAAAATAGCCTTCTTTAATATTAAAGAAATCCTAAATATTGATAAGAAAAATGCCAACAGCACAATAGAAAAATGGGCAAATGATATGAAAGACAGTTCCTAAAAAGAGATACCCAACCCCTGTCATAATACGGGAAAAGCAAATAAAAACTGTTATGAGACACAACTGTCACCTGTCAGATTGGCAAAGGTCAGAAAGTCGGAGAGAACACTGTTGTTCATTGTGCATTGACTAAGGGGCAGGGAAACTGACACTGATACAGTGTAGGCTGGAGGATCAGGTTGGAAGATCGCTTCGGACCTGTGACCCATTTCTGGGAATTTATCCTGCATATATACTAGCACGTGTGCAAATGAAGAATATTCAGGATTGTATTTGTTGTAGTGTTGTTTGTAATAGAAAAATATTACAAATGACTGTCATAAAGCTGGTCAACAAATACTGGTACATCCATACAATGAAATATTGGGCAGCTGTTAAGTCGACGGAGCAACTCTTACGAATGTGTTGTGGAGAGATCTCCAAGACATAGTGTTATCTGAAAAAAGCAAGCTGCGTAGTAGTGTGTATTTTATGTTACGCATTAAAAAAAAAACCCGCATACATATAGATATTTACTTAGACTATATTTGGAATGTCTCTTGGAGGATACCCAAGAAAGTAGAAAGAGTGGTTTCCTCCTGGGAGTGAAGCTTGGTGGCTGGAGAACAGAGGTGTAAATTTTCACTCTAACCTCTTTTATACCTTTGGAATTCTGTATCACATGCATGTATTAACTCTTTACATAATAAATTAAGAAAAATGTGTGAATTTAGCATTCTGCTCCATAATAATCCATGATTGATATAAAAATAGTGTTTTAAATTACTTACCATTTACACTAATTAACTTTCCCTCCTTTTGAGTTTTGAGTGAAATTAACATTCTAGAAAGACACATTTATCCTGGGACTTTGTCTCCTGGGAACACCAGCAAGTATTCCCTTTCTGAAGAGAACAGAACTTTGCAAGGTGTTTGGCACTTTAAGTAGCTGCTCCACAGATTCGAGTTCCTGTCCCCCGTGGGAACAGAACTGTTTCGGGACAGGACTTGGAGGGAACCCTTGCTCCATTGGCAAGGGCAGGAGGCTGATGAGTCTCTAACGTCCCGGGCAGGGCCTTGGGAGGCATTATCCCATGAAATTCAAGGTTATGTAGGGTCCCTGCTCTTCAGCATAACACCAATAGCTCGTTAGGGTCTGGCGCTGCCCACCTTCCCGGATCCACACTGTAGCCCTGCAGAATTATCTCCAGCTCGGTGTCTTGGCACATCTTTTCATCTGGTTCTCCTTCTCAACACTTCAAGACCCAGTTTAAACCACCTCTTCCCAGTGAAGTCTTCCAAGAATCCAGGGCAGAGTTTGCGGCCTCTCAGCTCCCACACACAGCTCTTCTGCCCACCTTGGCACCTGTTGCATTGCACTGTGATCACTGTCTCTGCCTACCCTGTGGATTCCTTGAGCACAAGGACTCTGTCTCTTTCATCTTGAAATTCTTAGCCTGGCCCAGTGGCTGGCACATAGCAGGTACTCAAAAAGAAAAAATGGAATGCATGAACGTACCAAGAGTTACTAGATCCCACCTGAGGGAGGGACAAATGCTGGTTGGGAAGTTTGGGGGACATCTTATAAATAGGTACATTTAACCTGGGACTTAAAGAAGGAATCCCACACATATAGGACAAGGGGAATAGGGGCATTTTGGTCAGAGAGAACAGCTTATCTTTAGGGAGTGAAGAGGGGGAGCCTGGGAAGGCCAGCGGTGCTCGGGTCACAAAGCTTAGCAGACACATTTGCATGGGTTGTTTGAAAGTGGTTCAAGATGCAGGACAATTCTGTATTGTAGGTGACTCCCTCACACATCATAGGTCACCTCGAGTGCTTGGCCTCACACTAAATATCCATTATGACAACCAGAAATGCCCCTCATATGTTCACAAAGCCTCCTATGAGTGGCACCCCCTGGCGTGGAATACCCCTTGCCCCCCTCCCTGCTGGGAACCACCAAGTCAGAAGCAGCCTGCAGGGGCTGGTGGATGTGCCTGCAGTCCCAGAGCGGGTCTGGGGGCCAACAGTGAAGTCTAGACTGAGCAGTTTGGACATGAAGGACCTTGTTTTCTCCAGAACCTAACCTAGGGGAAACCGCCTGGAATTGAACACCGAAATTCCTTCTTTGGGTGTGTCAGTGTGGCGCTGTGGAGCCCTGTGAAGTCTGTGGCCTCAGCTACCCCCTCCCTGCCATGTGGCCCAGTGGGATGCCAGCCACATGACACTCTGCTGATCGCTGAGGTTGGGGTGCAATAGACAGTCCCTGGGCTGTGTGCTGTCCCTAAAGAGCAACTCCTCCAAGGCTCAGTGAATCTTAGCCGTTAAGAACTAAACATCGCAGCGCTACTCGCAATAGCCACAACATGGAAGCAGCCCAAATGTCCATCCACGATGAACAAATAAACAAATGTGGTGTATACATACGATGAAATATAATTCAGCCTTAAGTAGGAAGGAAATACTGACACATACTACAACATGCATGGACCTTGAAAACATGCTAAGTGAAACCAGCCAGTAACAAGGACAAATCGTGTGTGATTCCACTGACATGAGGTCATCAAACTCACAGAGGCAGAAAGCAGAATGCTGGTTGCCAGGGGCTGCGGGGAGGGGAAATGGGAGTTAGGGTTTCCTGGGTACACATCGGGATGATGAAAACGTTCTAGGGGTGGATAGTGGTGATGGTGGCACTACAGTGCGAATGTACTTCATGCCACTGACCTGCCCACTTAAAAATGGTTAAGATGATACATTTTATGTTGTATGTATTTTATCACAATTTTTTGAAGGCTCTGATGCAGAGACTGCGAATCAAGTCCTGGCTCTGCTATTCGCCAGGGGGTGTGGTGAATCTTGGCCAAGTTCACCTCAGTTTCCCTCTCTGTGACACAGGGATAATGGTTATACTCTCCTCACGGTGGCATTGCGCTGATCCGTTGGGATCTGTGTATAAACCTTGGGCACAGCGCCTGCCTGGCACGTTGGTGGGGCTGAGGAAGGGTGGTTATTGTTGTGGTTACAAGTTTCACACAGTCACTGCTCCTGGGAACTGTCTCTTCCCCCTCAGACTCTCCCACAGAAGCATTTGGGGCACTTGGCTTAGTGGCAAGGCTACAGGTTACACTGGCAACAAATGGCTGAGGGCCCCAGGACCTCCCTGAGTCTTCCTGCCCAGGCAGCATTCTCTCCTCCCTCGGGAGCCAGCTTCCAAGGGTACCACGCGCTGCTCAACTGACCCCCAGAGCTACACTTCTCCTTTGAGTTAAAACCTCCACTGTTCTCATTTAGACTCCTGGGGGAGTTGATCATTGTGGTCAACAGCAATAATAGTTCACTTTCTTTTGTTTTGATTAAATAATCATTTGATTGGAGCGTGCTTCCTGGTGCAGCAATTAACGACTGGCTGGAGTTACTACCCCTGGAGGCAAAGCCAAGGCACTTCACCCAGCTAGTCATTAACTGCCAGGAATGTTAGACCTGGAGGCTATTCACTGCTGGAACAAACTCTGAAATAGGTAGGGAGAAAAAGAGAAAAACCTGAGCAGTTTCTTTTTAGGCAAAGAAAAGTTTTAAAATGGAGTGGCGTGTTGCCATAGACACCATCTCTGGCCCCCGTGCTGGCACCCAGTGGCACAGCGATTAGACACGGTTTTCAGCAGGGGCAGCTGTGCCTCTCAAGTACCTATAATGAATATCTGCAGCTCCAGGCTCCGGCGGAAATCCTCAAGACTTCACTTTGTCACCTAATTTCCTTGGGAAGTGTTTCTAATTACACATTTCTCGCTGCCTGCTCCAGGTCAAGTCTTCTTTGTACACAGTATAAGAATTGCATAAAACCACAAAACAGTGAGGGGACTCCGGAGTGATCGAAATTGCTATGTAGTTGTTTTAACTTGGTAGTTAAGCATCAGTGGGCGTAATAGGGTGTCATTTACGTGAACAAAAAGAACCTTCAAGGAAGAGCACGTGTCTCATTCTGGGTAACTCTGCAGAGATCAGAACCCATTTCAGCAAAAGTCTATATAATAATAGAATTTCCAGCTCTAACACAAGGATTGTTTATTTTAAGGACTATAGGAACTTCCTGGAAGTTTAGTTTCCTGGAGGTTAAAACATTGTTACCTTTGGACTCTCTTAGCTTGGGAAATTCTCCAAGACATAAGACAACTTCACCAATTGTTCTTAAAAAAAAAAACTCTGAAGTCAAGTTAAATCTATGTTCAGATGCTACGGTTTGGATTTGAGTTTTGGGGGGTTTTTTTAAAGAGTTGAGTAAATTGGAGGATTTTTTAGCTCTTGAAAAAGCGGCAAAGTGGTTTTATGAAATAATGGGTTTTGGGCCAGGCGCGGTGGCACATGCCTTAATCCTAGCACCTTGGGAAGCCAAGGCAGGAGGATTGCTTGAGGCCGGGAGGATTGCTTGAGGCCAGGAGTTTGAGACCAGCCAGAGCACATAGCTAGACCCCGTGTGTACAACAAGTAGAAAAATTAGCTGGGTGTGTTGGTGCACACCAGTAGTCCCAGCTAGTCTGGAGGCTGAGGCAGGAGGATCGCTTGAGCCCAGGAGTTTGAGGTTGCTGTAAGCTATGATCAGCGCGAGACCCTGTCTCAAAAATAAATAAATAGATAGATAGATAAAAGGACGGGTTTTGACTGTACTTGGCACTGATGCAAGACTTGTCCTGTCTTGAGGACATTATGTTAAGTGAAATATGCCAGTTACAAATGACAAATACAGTATGATTCCACTTAGATGAAGTACCTAGAGTCAAACTCATAGAAAAAAAGGTAGAATAAATGGGACCATCACTTACCCCCAATACCCAATATCCCAGGCTAGAAATCTAGACATTGTCACTGAGTCCTTTCTCTCCCATGCCCCCATTCAATCCATCAGTAATTTTTGTCACCTCTATCTTTGAAACATTTCCCAAATAGGAGCATTTCTTACCTATTCTTTGGGTACAACCCCTAATACAAACCACATCATTTTCTTCTCCTAGACCCCAGCTACAGCCTCCTGTCTGATCTTGCTGCCTCCACTCCTGGTCTGCAGTTCCCTTCCCCCAAGTCAAGTCTCCAGAAGCCACAATAATCCTTTCAAGATGTAAATTGCATCACAGCCCCAAGCCCTCCTTGCTCACCTGTCTGGTGTTTGCTGGGAATCTAGCTGGGGGCTTTTGGTCAGAACATACACATTTAGCCTCTCCATGTGGCCTGGACTCACAATATGGTGAGAGGACGCATCCCAAGAGAGAGCATGAGACTCAGCCTAGAAGTCAGCCATATTGCCTTCTAGGACTCAGCCTCAGGTTCATGTAGCATCACTTCTGCCACGTTCTGTCGGTTGAGACAGTTACAAAAGTCCACCCAGGTTCAAGGGGATGGAACACAGACTCCGCCTCTCAATGATGCCTGCTAAGGTCACATTCTAAGAAGGGTACATATAGGATGGAATATATTTAATGTAATGGTGCAACTATCTTTGGAAAATACAATCGACCACACCATCCAAGATTTAACTGCATAAGAAAGAAAATCATCTGTATACCAAGAAATACCATAAGCAAAATGTAAATGCAAAAGACAGATTAAAGAAATGTTACCTCCCCTCCCTTAGCCCCTCACTGAGCCCCTCCTCTGGGCATGGTGGGTGGATCACAAGCATGCTTGGCTGGCAACATCTTTTATAGTGCTACAGGGAGAAATCGGGTCTGCTGTGCCCACTTCCTCTTCCCTCTGAGGACAGGAAGATGAGAATCTCTACCTGCAAACTCACGTCACATGCTCCTTTCCACAGCCCCTCCCTGACCCCCTCACAGGTACTCACACCTTCTCCCTTAGCCACCTCTCTCAAAACTTCTCTTAAAGCCCTCAAGAGTGTCAAGTTGTACACCTTACATATATGTATAATTTTTATATGTCAATGATATCTCAATAAAGCTGTTTAAAAAACAGAGTGTACTGAACTATACATTTCTCAGGGAAACTTTTTCTTTCTTATTTTTTTTAGAAACAATTTCTCACTATGTTGCCCAGACTGGTCTTGAACTTCTTGCCTCATTTGATGCTCCTACTGTGGCCTCCAGAGTAGCTGGGACTGCAGGCACAAGCCCAGCTTGGCAGGGGCTTTTTTGATTCATTACTGTCCCCTCTTCCTGCCCTGGTCTCTTCACTGTTCACATGTATTAATTTTTCGATATATGCTGGTGGAATTCACAAAGAAGCAGTTGTGAACCAGTATCCATCTCATCTATAGTTAATAGTTCTGGAACACAGTAGGTACTCAATTAAAACTTTTTTTTTTTCTTTTGAGAGATAAGATCTTGCTCTGTTGCTCCGGCTGGAGTGCAGTGGTG
The DNA here is from genome assembly GCA_963574885.1 of Lepilemur ruficaudatus. NCBI lineage: Eukaryota > Metazoa > Chordata > Mammalia > Primates > Lepilemuridae > Lepilemur > Lepilemur ruficaudatus. The sequence goes on from CAUYRT010028759.1 coordinate 38,366, forward strand.
CAATCATAGCTCACTACAACCTCAAATTCCTGGGCTCAAGGGATCCTCTTGCCTCAGCCTCTCTAGTAGCTAAGACTACAGGCATGTGCCACCACACCCAGCTAATTTAAAAAAAATTTTTTTGTAGAAAGGGGCCTTGCTATGTTGCTTAGGCTGGTCTTGAACTCCTGGCCTCAAGCAGTTGTCATTCTTTGGCCTCCCGAAGTGCTGGGATTACAAGCATGAGCCACCATGCCCAGCCCTAAAACATGTTTTTAATGAATGGATTGCAATATACTACACATGAGACATTTAAGGGGGCAGCAAGTATAAGAGCTGGTCCTTGCCTTTGGTTACTATTTGCATCTTGTACAACAATAGAAGAGCTGTTATGAACTGTCCATGATTATGAGCTATGGACAATGCTCTGCAGGACTTTCCTAAGAGGTACAAAGTCAGAAAACAGAAAGGGGAAGATAGATTGTTTTTATTGCATAAAAATGAAACACTGGGTACATCAAAAAACATTGTAAATAAAATTAAGGCAAATGGCAAACCAGGAAAAAATTCATCAGTGTGTTAGCAAAGGGTTAATAGCCGTAATACTTAAAGAAGTCTTATTGATCGGTGAGAAAAAGACAAATACTCCACAAAATCAAGGAAAGTAGATAAACAGTCAAAACAATAACAACAAAAGGTTAATAAACCCATGAATAAAATTCAACCTCATTAACAACCATATAAATTCGTACTGAAACCACACTGAAATAACAATTTTCTTTTATCAAATTGGCAAAGTATTTTTTGTTAAGATAAGATGCAATATTGGCAAGACCAGGGAGACTGAAAGTTGATGTTTAAAGTTGCATGTCAAAAACCTTTAAAACGGGCATGCTCTGTGACCTGGCATTTCAACATTTCCAGATTTATGCTGAAGAATTTATTGTTGAGGTCTGCCAAGATTTGTACACAAAGATGCCCCAGGAGGTATTGTTTTTAATAGCAGAAAATTGGGATTAATGTCTAGCCACTGGGACTGGCAAAACAGATCATAGCACCACGTTGTAAAGCAACACTATATAGTCATAATATTTAATGAAATGGGAACAAGATCATATTATATAGTTAATTTTTAAAAATCTGTTTTCAAGCAGCTGTACAGTGCCATTTTATTTTTCATCACACACACACACACACACACACACACACACACACACACACACATGCTATAAATGTTCATAGAGGTAGCCTAGAAAGATTTGCACCAAAATTTTAGAACTCTGGGTGATTTTATTTTTTCTTGTCTCTTTTCTGTGTTTTTAAATGTTCCACACTAACTTATATTACTTTTTCTATTCAGAAAAAAAATACCATAACTTCTTTTCAATGGTTTAGAAGTTGCCCCTTAAATATAGCCAGGAATGCCATTCTAGCTGTTTCCTTTGAAAACGTCTCTAGGCCCCATGGGCGCACATTTACAACAGCTTGTTCTCTCCTGAGACTAAAGGGAGGTGGGAGGAATTTCGGTGAATGTCTGTACTTGCAGTGCGTCCCTGTAATAAATCTTTAAGACTGTGGGAATAGGTGCCTTGCGTTCCCTGGAACTGGAGAACGTAGGTCGGGTTTGCCATCCTTCTGTCTACATCATGTGGAAAGATCTGGGAGTGAAGGGCTTTGTTAATCTAACGCCACGCCAACTTCATTGGGAGCAGTCCTGTTTCCTGGGCGAGTCCTCAGATGGGATGAGGGATAAAGGGATAAAGGGATGATATAATTAATGCGATGCACTGCACGTGGGGGTGAAAGTGAAGCAGCTTTTGCAGGAAAGTCCGAACGAGATGGGCGTGGGAAATTGGACTGTAAGAGGGAAACGAAGTTTACTTGCCTTCTCCTTGATTTAGCTCTCAGTTTTATGAGGATACAGAAAAATCATGTGGAGAAACCTGATGGGAATAGTCTCCAAAACTAAAAAATAAAATAAAATGGAGCAATAGTTCAATCTTCGTGAATCACTCTGACTCTATTTCCAAATATAATTCTTATATAAAACTTCCCCACTGCACTTTAGGGACCATTAAAGCGAGTGATTATAGGACAGTAAAAAAAAAGAAATTTAAAAAATGTATGTTCAGATGCTGGCATCAAATATTAAACCTTGTTAGTTCACGGTGGCAGAATACTGTCTGCCCACAGGCATAGACAAAGACATTTCCTTCAACTCCCTTATTCCCCCCCCCATTTTATTATTTGCTGGTATCAAAAGATCTGGAAAATGTTTTTTAAATGTGCAAGTGTTCAAGCTGACTTTTTATGAGATTTCCTTGGGATTCAGAAATCTTTGAATGACATAAATGGGCTCTGTACAGATGCTTCTAGAATGTTTCTGTGTGCTCATCTCAGAGGTTCCCAGAGAGTGGCCACCTCCACATCACACCACATGGGGTCCATGACCGATGACAATAAAGTCAAATGGGGCCAAAGTTCTCTTTCCACCTTCTTCAGGCTTCAAACCTGGAAGCACCGCAGAAAACAGTAAACTCAATGACACATGTGGTTGGTGCCCTTCCCGTGCCAGCGGCCACGCCTGCGAGGTGGTGGGTCAGAGTCCTTGGCCTCATGGAGTTTACAGCTGGGGGTGGGAATGGAGCCAAGGAGGGGACATCTGATAGGCTTCTGGGTGTTTCTTTTCTTATTTCACTCTTGGACAAGCTGATTTTAAACAACCTATTTGATAAAACGATTTGCTTATTTAACTGAATTATCTCTAAATATGCTAAAGGAGAATTTAATAATCCCACAAATTCCCCAACTCTCTCTCCTACACATAGTTCACATGCTCTACAGCTGCCCCATGAATCTCTCTCCCCTCTTCCTCCACATGCCCCCCAAACCCAGCTTCCTCTGACCAGGACCGCCCCCCCATCTCATCCTTTTCTAGTGGGTTTTCTCTTTTCCTCTAGTGACTCTCTGTTCTTTCCATTGTAAATCAAATCAAATCAACCTCGGCTCTTCCCATTTCCCTTCCTTCCCGCAACCCCATACAAAAAAGCCCAGAAGCTCTCAGGACAGGCAAAATTCTCCTTATTCGGTTTGATAACTCTGAGGATTATTAGTTCATTTGACAAATGAGAAACCCAGGACTCAGAGAAGGTAAGTAACTCCCCCAAGGCCACACAGCCTGGAAATAGCAGAACTGGTCCCCAAATGTCCTGATTCTAAAGCTTGGGCTGTTTCTGAAATGCACAGGGAGACCTTCGGGGAGAGTTCTGGTGGATGAGGGACAGAATTAAGTCGTGTTTACTGCCACATCCCATCGCGGGCGGCTCTGCTTCTGTGCCCGGGACCGGAAACAGCTCTTCTCCCAGGAAGCTCCCCGTGGTGCGTGCCTCAGGAGAATTGACCGTCGCACATCATGGAAAAAAGCATTCTTGTTCTCAGAGGCCTGCGCAGGGGCCATTCCCGCTGTTTCCCGTGAATGGTGCCCCTGGAGTTGCAGCAGGCGTTTTGGCCCTGGCTCCACAGTTCCTTTATTTCTCGTGGTGCAGTTTTGGAAGCCTTGAGGGGAAGAACTGTAGCATCTGCTCTTGGAATGCTTCCCAGCCCTGCTGAGGTTCAGAGCCCCACATCTGTTCCAGGCTCTTAGCTTCTGGTTCCTTCCACCAGTTCTCACTGACGCTTCAGGCAGGGACCAATAACCTAAGCTTAAAAATCAGGCTGTGTGAGGAACCTGTCAGAATCAACTCCTCTGGTAACTGTATTCAAAGGCTCTGAGAAAAAGATATCCCAAAATGTATATATAAATATATGACCATCTTCTCAAGAAGTTAGTATCATATAAAATTCAAAAAAAAAAAAGACCACTTTTAGGTGAGAATTGATGGGATTCAGAACTTGTTACCCTAAAATATGGCACCTTGGCATTGGAGAGAACAGCAGAGGCAGGAAGGCCTCTCTCACCGTCCCTTTGCTCTCTCCCTGAAACAGGCCGTAAAACTCTCATGCAAGAGGTGTCCTCCCTATATCTGGAGGAAGGAACATCCTTATCTCTGAAGACACAGGGACACAGAGAAGAATCTGAACAAACAGGTCTTGCTAAATTCCCTTCACTTTATTACAGTTAGATCATATCCTTTTGCCCTCCAATCCTGTTTCTCTACAACTGTCCACTTTCCACTAAATGAAGCATAAAAAATGCACGAGTTTTTCTATTTTTTTTTTTTTTTTTTGCCTCTTCATTTCTGAAGGCTCCTCATGTCATGGAAAACTTAGATTAAATAAATTTGCCTGTCTTTTCTGTCGTTAATCTGTCTTCTGTATAGAGGGGCCTCAGCCATGAACCTAGCAGTGGGTAAGAAAAGGAAATCTTTCCTCCTTGGCAGAATCTATGAGGCATTTTGGTGAGTGTGGGAGAAAGAACAGGAAGAGAGGAGTCTTCAAGGTCTCTGAAGAAAGAATTCTGGGGGAAGAGGAAGCTTCTCTCTCCTCCTTTCTCTAACTAGGGCCTCCCTGATTCTGCTGTGGCCTTTAGAGTCAGGACTCCACTTTCCCATGGCTGAAGGGCCACCTCAGCTTCCCAGCCTGAGCCCCGGGGAGCTGGTGTCCAACGCAAGGACCAGCTACAGTGGGAAAAGCGCTTGTGCACCTGGGGACCAAGGGAGGTTTTCAATGCGTGCAACTCCACGTGCTTGGAACTGAATAAGCCTGAACCCCTAATTCATTTTTTAGGACTCATCTTCGATCTGTTTTTAGCATAGTGACCAAATAATAGACAACTGGTTCACCAGAGCCAGAATGGAAAGAAAGGCAGAAGGAAGCTTCTCGAAAGCAGTGCCACCTACAACTAAGCCATTTCTCGTGGCTGTGAAGACATCATCGTCAGCCAGGAGCTTCTCCCCTGGACTTAGGAGGATGGAAGCAAAATGAAGGAGGTGATGGGCTTTGTCCTCTTCTATTCCGAATCCATAAAAATAACAAACGTCACTATAAGGGTTGTGTTTTGAGGACTGAAAATTCTGGAGCCCTGAAAAAAATCAGCACTGCAAGCAAGATGGAGCTAAGGACGTTGAATAGGCTTTTGGCTGCTTCTGCTCTGATATCCCTCTTGGTCAAGCTGATTAAGGAAAATGGTTTTAAACAGTCTATTTGATAAAACTATTTGTTTATTTGAGGCTTTTTGTTTTTAAATTAAATGAACGTTAACTGATACGTAGGGTTGCAGGGGCATATTTGGAGAGTTGTGCCAGCTCTGTGGACAGGGGGAAACTCAGCAGCCTGGGGTCCAGATGTAACCTGCTGGCTGGGTGGGTGCCACTGCACAAACAGATGGGGCACAGATGACACACTTAGCAAGTGTTTTCCCAGCCTGGCCCAGGGACCTGGCCTTGGCTTATTGACCTGTTTTCTGCAGCCAGCGTAGGAGATGTGCCCAGCAGGGACTAATGTCACAAATCAATTAATTACATGTACAAATATATTCAACATTATTTGCATATTTTATGCCATATAAATTTAACAATATATTTATAATTTTGTGTTTGTTTTTGTTTTTGAAACAGAGTCTCGCTTTATTGCACAGGCTAGAGTGCAGTGGCATCATCGTAGCTCATTACAACTTCAAACTTCTGAGCTCAAGGGATCCTTCTACCTCAGCCTCTCTGGTAGCTGGGACTATAGGTGTGCACCACCCCACTTGGCTAGTTTTTCTATTTTTTTTGTAGAGACAGGGTCTTGCTCTTGCTCAGGCTGGTCTCAAACTCCTGGCCTGAAGCAATCCTCTCACCTCGGCCTCCCAAGATTACAGGTGTGAGCCACCCTGCCCAGGCTATAATTTTTTTTTTAGAATCAATGTATATGCATCATGCAAAGATGAATTGACAACATATTCTCAAAACATAGCTGAAGAATTTGAAGAAACTGAAATAAGATGTTAGAATGAAGCACATTTGCTGTAAATGAATGAAATTCCATGTGCTTGGGATTTGAATAAGCCTGAACTTCATAATTCATTTTTCATACTTGTCTTTGATCTGCTTTTAGCATCATGATCAATCAACAGACATGTGAGTGACGACTTAAAGAACTGTTGATATGGAAGACACATTGCTAGACTCATTATCTACCTACCAGAACTCTGTGGGGAAAAAAAACCCCACATTCTTTCTAGCTTAGTGTTCAGAAGAAATCCCTTCATCAATTTGTGTTGGTTTTAGCAATTTAGAGTCTATTAAAATGTGGAACGGCATAAGATTGAAACCCCACAATAAAGAGCTGACTATAGTTTTTCTAAAAATTCAAGAATCAGTTTACTAACATTATGTGTCAAAGCTGTAGTCTTCCTACAAACTGTCTAGAAAACTCTGTCTTTGTAGAAAGTCTCCAATATTTTCCCTCTAAGTGCTTCATACTGAACAGCAGTACAGAAACAGAGTCGACTGTTTGGTGTCTCCAGTTGCTTTTCCCAAGGAAATCATGCTGTTGTTATCAAGTGTCTGTTTGTTGTGAAATTCTTACAGCTTATGAGAAAGCTTTTCATTAAGAGAAATGTGTGCCAAGCAAGCATAGCAATAACAGCCTCAGACACACACACACACACACACACACACACACAAATCCTTCAAAAATTCAGAACATTCATGCCTGTGTCAACATGATTTCAGATAAGCACAAACCGAAGAATCCAAACATGGTATTGGCAGAGCCAGTCAACAAAGAGAACGCATAATGTTCTGCTTGCCCTTAGCTCATTCGCCTCTCTGTGCACTGGATTTTAATGCATTTTTATTATGTAGTCAACCACCATCCCAATTTGTGTCTACTTGGGCATTTTATTGGGAAATGTAGTTTCTAATTTTTAGAACAACAAAAAAATTTTCCTCACTGCGAATGGCAATACATTAAGGTATAAAAGATATGTAGTTTTTAAAAATCACATTTAGAATGAATGTGATTCAGGCTATTGTGACTTTTATTACGGCCCAAACATTTATATGAGTTATACAACAGTTTCATTTGATCACAGTTTGCATCACGACTCATACAGATTTATTGACTCTTGCAGAGCTGATGGATCAATGCTTTTAAATTTGACTCCAAATACCACCCTACCACTGCTTCAGTTACCCACATTTTAGCAAATATGATTAAAAAATATTCCAGTCTACCATTCACGATGCATTTCAGTGAATTTCTCTGTTATATTCAATACCATGTTTTAGAAAAGAAAATAAAATGAATAAATAAAAAGGAATTTATCAAATTGTAGGGAGAAAAAGAGAAAATTTTTAGACAAACTCTTCCCTTGGATTCGATTACTTGAAAGCATGCAGAGACTATGAATTTGGTTCCTTCTCCATGTAAAATGGCTGTGCTTATTCCCTGTGCCGTGAACACATCTGGGCTGTGTGCCCAGGGGTGGCCAGTGACATTTCCTTGTATCAGGCCAAGGCACCGGTGGCATTTGGCCAAAAGAGACAGGCGGGGCACTGAGGCCATAGTACAGGAAAACCAAGGGCCTGAACAGCAATGGGTGAGAAGCAGGTAAACCCCAGAAGTGGAGAGCCCAGAAACACCAGAGGGCGGAGCAAGGCAAGAAGGCAGAGTTCAGCCTTGCTGGCTGGGAAGCTGGCGAGAGTTCAAGCATTAAACCAAGGCGGGGTCAAAGGACAAGGCCTTTGTTCACTTGATTTACTCCCCCCAGCTGTGCACTTTCCACTAAGGCGCCCTCTCTTCTGTGATTATTCAAAACCTGCCCCAGTTTTAAGGTGATGGCCACACCCTCACTGTTTCACAAAGCACTCCCTCCGAAGCCCCGCTCTTCTCCCTTTTCCTTTTTTTACTTTTTCCATACATTTCGTATAATTTTTCATGTTTATTGGCCCTGTGTGTGCATGAAAGATATATATATGTATCTCCATATATCTACCTCTCCATATATATCTCTCCATATATATATCTCCATATGTATGTATTGCCATATATATATATCTCCATATATATATATCTATCTTCATATATGTATATGGGGGGGAGAGAGAGAGAGAGAGAATTACCTGCTTTTGTCCACTAACTATTTGTCTTGTGGAGAGTTGATTTTTTTCAATTGATTTGTAAATATTTATTGTACATTAAAGATACTAAACTCCAGCCTGTTTCATATATTGCCAATATTTTCTCCTGATTTGTCAATTATCTGTTGATTTTCTTTGTTTTTGTCTTTGTTTGTTTTGTTTTGAGATGCGGTCTCACTCTATTGTCCAGACTGGAGTGCAGTGGCACAATCGTAACTCACTGCAGCCTCAAACTCCTGGGCTCAAGTAATCCTCCTGCTTCAGCCTCCCAAGTAGTTGGGACTAGGGTGTGCACCACCATGCCTGGCTAATTTTTAAATTTTTTGTAGAGATGGGGTCTTGCTGTGTTGCCCAGGCTGGTCTTAAACCCCTGGCCTCAAGAGATCTTCCCCACTTGGCTTCCCATAATGCTGGGATTATAAGGGTGTGAGCCACTGTGGCCAGCCTATTCTTCCTTTCTCTGACTTACACTATCTGTCATCTGTAAAAGTCATTTGGGACTGAATCTTATGGTGTCTTTTAACATCTTTGGCATTTGCTGTTTCCATGTGTTCTGCTTTTCCAAACCAGACTGTAAGCTCCTTGAGGTCAGGACCTGATCAACAGTGAGCAAGGCCACACCAGGAACTCTATTTCCAGGGGCCTGGCTTGCTCACCCATGACGGACCCTTCAGCCTGGGGTTTAAGTTTTCCCGAGTGGAGACAGGATTGCTCCCAGAGTCTGAGGTGAGGGCTGAGTGGTCCCAGCACAGCCATGTTGGGGGGTATGGGCACAGTTCCTGGTGCTACTTTCTGACTATGTACACTTACCATTTTTCTCTCCAATTCTCTTTTAACCATGTTTGTGAACCTTTTCTAGATTATAGGGAATTCTCTCCTCTTTCTCAAACCTGCAAATATTCTATTCTTATATCTCAATGTTGTGTGGACTCTTGAATCTTGACAAGCCTCTAATCATTCAGTCTTTGGCCTTCTTGACCCGCTTCTTACAATTCCATGTGGGTCTTTATTATTTATCCCTTACTGTGAACCGTTCCCATTCATGGACCATGTGCTTTGAAGATCAGGTTAGCAGAAGGGCTGCCTCGGTGGGAACTTTAGCACTCTGGGTTCCTCACATCAGAGCTGTTCCACTGGGGACATTACTGGCATTGGGAGAGGTAGTTCTTTAGCATCCTTGGCCCCCATCACTCACTGAGACCAGCATGAGTACCATAAGCAAAAATGTCCAAATAGCCCTGAGGAGAAGCATTCTACACCCAGTGGAGTCACCCTTGCTAGACACTGCCTCCCTGCCCCACCCCCCAACACACACACACACTTTCTCCCTAAAGAGGATTGTTTGTGCCGCTATCAATAAATTGTTTCACTTTTGAAAGCTTGTCATATCTTTAAGTCATTCTTCCTTTTAGGGTTTGTTTTGTCTTGCCTTGGAATGAGTATTATACTTACTTTGTTTAGTTTTGTTTTACTCGTTATTATGGGAAATGCCATATACACAAATAAAGAGAGTAGTATAATGAACCCCCATGGATCTATCACCTGGTTTCAACAATTATCAACTCATAGAGAATCCTGTTTTTCCTTTTTCTTTTTTTCCTTTGCAGAGACAGGATCTTGCTGTGTTGCCCAGCTGGAGTACAGTGGCTATTCACAGGCACGATCATAGCTCACTGCAGCCTCGAACTCCTGGGCTCAAGTGATCCATCTGCCTCAGCCGGCTGACGATCCTGTTTTTTCTACATTCCCACATAACTACCTTCCACTCCCTTCCTGCTGTCACTAGATAGTTTTGAAGCAAGTTACAGGTATTACACTATTCATTGTCTATACCTGATAAACGTTCTGATGTCTTTTTGGTTTTTTTAAGTCAACAGGAGTTAAAGCAAAACACTTGCTTAATTCGCTTGGCCCCCACCCTTCTGTGTCACCCACTCATTCTTCCTGGTTTGCCAGACTTGAATCCAGTGTTGTAGTTACCTTCCTTGCTTCCTCTATCTGCTGAGAAAAAAATACCAGGACAAGTCAAGTGTGTATCAGATGCTCTGTTTTCAGCAGAAGGAGACTTTCAGCAGCTGTTTGGATTATGCAAGTCTCGTTGCTACTCTATGTTTTGTCTGTGTTCGTTTGGTGACCCGTCCGAGGCAATGGGCACCACCTCTTCCCTGGGGTGGAGCGGTTAACACCATCCAAATATCACTTCCGTTTCTACCACTCCTTGGGATTCCTTAAAAGCTCTCCACCAGGCTGGGAACTCTGAGTCCGTGATTTAACCAATCCTCGTGTTTCCTTGCCTGCCCTGCTGATTTGAGAAAGATATGTCCTTCTGCCGACTGACTGGTGGGAGTTACAATTCCCATCCCAGCACTTAATGAAACCAAACAGATTGCTTTTCAGTTTTGTCTATAAAAATATTTTGAAAATAGGAGGAAAATGTGCTGCGTCAGTCAATGGTTGAGTGCGAACATGCACAGAAGATTGAAACGCTTGGTTCGTCGTGCTTGGTTCTTAAAGGATTAGAACGATCCTTCCCTCCTCCCTCCTCCTCTCCGGGGTTCCCTTGAAGGCTATTCCATTGCCTCCTGGTTAGAATTGACAGACACTGCTGACTTTGGGGCAGCTCTCTGAAAACAAATTGATGAACCGTATAAACACTAAGCTTGACCTGGGACACTCATAAGTGCCAAATCATTGATTCCGAAGCCCCTGGGCTCTTAAGTTTATGCTGAGAGTCGTGACCTTGACCTGCAATGCAAAGTTGAGCCACTTCTTTTCCTCCCAAATGTAACTCTGCTCCAACCCCTTACCTCTAGAGGAGTGTTTATTATTTATTCATTTATTTAAATTTTTTTACATTCTCTATAGAGACTGTCAAAAATTGCCAATGCCACCTATACTTCAAGTCATTGTGGTGGGGTATTGGGAGAAGTTTGCAAGTAGCAATAATCGTGCCTCACATAAACTTCATTGGCTATGATATTGCCACTGTTCATAGAGTATAGGCCTGTGTTAGAAAGAGCCTTGTTGATTCCTCATTGATACCCAAGCTACAAACAGCTCCAGTGGAAGGAAAGGGATGTCAAATGCTCACAGCAAGCACTCCAAAGGAATGCCTAGATCCTCATATCAGTTAATAAGTGATCTGTGTTTAGAAAAGTCTTACCAGAATACTTTTTTTTAAATTTCAGCATATTATGGGGGTACAAATGTTAAGGTTATGTACATTGCCCTTGCCCCCCGCCCCCTCCAGTCAGAGCCTCAAGCCTGACCATCCCCCAGACGGTGCACATCGCACTCATTATGTATGTATATACCCATCCCCTCCTCCCCCCTCCCGTCTGTCCGTCACCCGATAAATGTTGTTCCTATGTGTCCACTTAGGTGCAACTCAGGTTCTTAAACAGAAGGTGAGGGTAAACACCATGTTGGCATTTCTCTGGCAGAAGCACCGCAATGACAGTTCTGTCACCCAGGGGTGATATTGAAAGTATTTAACACCCAGGGTGGCAGGAGCTCAGTGGGGTCAGAACAGACTCAGCCGTGAACTGCTGGCAGCCTTAGCTTGGCAGGCTCAACTCTGCAGTACCTGCTGTTTGTTCAAGGCACTGGAACTTGGAATTACCACCTGCTGGCACTGACAGGCACTGGTCTCAGCCACTAACATCTGTACCTGGGTCAACTGTAGGCAACAGAGAGAGAAAATTACTTAGTTTCTTACCCCTCCTGCCCTTAAAATGTTTTATTTATTTATTTTTTTAGAGACAGGGTGTCACTCTGTCACCCAGGCTGGAATGCAGTGGTGAGATTATAGTTCACTGCAACCTCAAACTTCTAAGCTCAAGCGATCTTCCCACCTCACCCTGCCAAGTAGCTGGAACCACAGGCGTGCATGCCTGAAAATATTTTTATTTTTTTGTAGAGACCAGGGGTCTCACTATGTTGCCCAGGCTGGTCTCAGAACTCCTGGCCTCAAGTGATCTTCCCACCTCCTGAAGTGCTGGGATTTACAGGTGTGAGCCACTACACCTGGATAAAAATATTTGAGTGGCAAAACAATACAAGTTCATTATAAAAAAATTAATGCTGAACAAAACAAGAAAATAAAAAATTATTGCAATCAAACATCCTATAAGATTTAAGACATCCTATAAGACATCCTATAAGTCTTTATTTTTTTCTTTTTGATTAAAAACATTTTATGAAGCCATTAGGCAAAGAGATAAAATGAGTTTCTAAAGAAATAGGTAAATATACTGTAGAACTTTTCCTGCTAATTTTCAATAACTTAGCTCACATTTGCTATGTGCCAACTATTGTCATAGCACTTACATACTAACTCATTTAATTCTCACACAGCAACAGAGAGTAGGTGTAATTGTTACATCCCCATTTTATAGATGGGGAAACTGAGATTCTGAGTGGTTGAGTGTTTACCCGTGGTCTTGCAGCTGTGTGTAGCAGAGCCGGGATTCAAATTCAGGCAGGCTGGCTCTAGAGAACACTCATCCGAATGCCTTTTACCTGTGGCACAGCTCTGATGTTTCTTTGTAACTCACCTTGAATTTCTATCTTGCAATATTTGCCCAAGGTCTGCAACAGGGATTCTCGCCAGGTTGCACACCAGATGCGTGGGTTCCTCCCCAGGGACACTTTTTCCAGCTCTTGGGACCGTTTCTCCCCGGTGGTTGGTTCCTCAGGCACATGCGTGCATTTAAGGACAGCTCCGTGGCCTAAAAAGGTGCCCTGTAGCTCCTGCAGTTGAGAACTTGAGGGCTGGCTGGCGTCAGTGCCCCCTGACCTTCAGCTTGTCTTTGGCTGGCTGGCCGTGACCGTCCTTGCCCTGGAACCAGTGTACTCACCCTAACAAAGCCGTGGAGTTGTC
>CAUYRT010028760.1:0-56414 GCA_963574885.1 Lepilemur ruficaudatus
TATTTTATAAATCTATAGTAACCCAAACCACATGGTATTGGTACACAAATAGAGACATAGATCAATGAAATAAAACAGAGATCCCAGATGCAAAACTACCTACAACCAAATGATCTTTGACAAAGCAGACAACAACATACACTGGGGAAAGGAAACCCTATTCAATAAATGGTGCTGGGGAAAATGGATAGTCACATGCGGAAGACTAATTCATAATGGATAACAGACACAACCTAAGGCACAAAACTATAAGAATTGTAAAAAAAAGTGTTTGGAAAAACTCTTAAAAGATATCAGTCTAGGCAAAGAATTTATGAAGACTCCAAAGACAATGATAACAACAACAAAAATAAATAAATGGGACCTGATTAAATTAAAAAGCTTCTGCATGGCCAAGGAAACAATCAATAGAGAGAATAGACAAGCTACAGAATGGGTCAAAATATTTGCATACTATACATCTGATAAAGGACTGATAACCAGAATCTACAAAAAACTCAAGCAAATCTGCAAGACAACATCAAACAACCCCATTAAAAAGTGGGTAAAAGATATAAACAGAAGCTTTTCAAAAGAAGACATAAGGATGACCAATAAACATATAAAAAAATGCTCAACATCTGTAATCATCAGGGAAATGCAGATCAAAACCCAAGGAGATATCACCTAATTCCAGTGAGAATGGCTTTTATCAAAAAGTCCCAAAACAACAGATGCTGGCATGGATGAAGAGAGAAAGGAATACATATACACTGTTCACAGGACTGCAAACTAGTTCAACCTCTATGGAAAGTAGTATGGAGATACCTCAAAGAATGAAAAGTAGACCTACCATTTGATCCAGGAATTTCATACTGGGTATTTACCCAAAAGAAAAAAAAGACATTTTATGAAAAAGATACTTGCAGTCGCATATTTATAGCAACAGAATTTACAATCACAAAGATGTGCAAATAACCAAGTACCCATCAATATATGAGTGGATTAATAAAATGTGGCATATGTATACCATGGAGTATTCCTCAGCCATAAAAAATGATGAACTAATAATACCTTTTGTAACAACCTGGCTAGAACTGGAGACCATCCTCCTAAGTGAAGTATAGCAAGAAAGGAAAAACAAACACCACATCTACTTGTTCTTAAATTGGGACCAAATGATCAACACTCGTGTGTACATATGGTAGTAAAATTCAACGGTAATCAAGCAGGTGGCAGGGTAGGAAGGGATGGGTAAATTCACACCTAACGGGTATAATGCATGCTATCCGGATGACAGACACACTTATAACTTTGACTCAAACTATACAAAATTAATTCGTGTAACCAAAATATTTGTACCCCTATAACATTCTGAAATTTTAAAGAAAAGAAAAAACTAAATTGGATCTATAAAAAAAGTATAAGGTTCTTTATACACTTAACAAAGAAAAAATCATATAGTTAGGATAGACAGCTGGAATTCCATTAGAGAACCCAAGGCCACCTTAAATTTAATCTCTCAAATGGTGTATAGAACACAGAAGCATCTAAATATATATGTTCAGAACATAAATAGCAATAGTGGATAATTATCCTAATTTTAGTATTCTAGAACATTTTCTTTGGTAGTATTTATAAAAGACTCTTAATATTCACAATAGCAATTATGCAATCTTCCTTCAAGCATTTCTCTTGAACTTTAAAAATGAGTATATTTTTGACATTTTTCAAGTATTGCTTTCATTGCATCTCCAATTTCTTTGTCACCATCATCTGCCAATTGTAATAATCAACTACTTGTACACTTTTGAGTCTGCCAAGAACCTCTGAAAAACTGTAAAGCTTTGAATTAATGTGATAATTGTTTATTTTCCAATGTCCTTAGGCCTTATATCATTTCTTGTAACACCTTTTGATATATGCTGAAATTTTATTTCATTCTTCTTAAAGTTTCTCTGTCCAGAATATTCCTCTAAAAGTAGAAGCTGGGAGCAGCCTACATAAAACTTTTCTTATAATTTTTGCCAATCCATTTGGAATGTTGCTGTGTAAGTAATTAAAACCTCTATTACGCAAGCATGATAAGTTTAAAGCAAACAATTCAAAATTTAAAAAATCTCCAAGTGAAAATATATAGGTATAAGTGAGTTTCAGAAGTTTACTAAACCATTTCATAATGCTGTACAATTTCCCTTTTATTATGCCTCTTGTATCCATTTGGTATGTGTTTTTCATAAAATTACCTTCTTATTAATACATAAATAATACTAAGGCCTTAACTAATAGCAATGGGGTCAAATTCTATTGATGTTATTACTGAACAACCATCAAATTTCCTCAGTCTGGCATCACAAAAGATTAATAATTCGAACACATTTATATAATACTATATAAAAGCTGTTACATGGTATTCTGTGATTCTTCACCATGAATTATTACTATTAGAATTACCTGTAAATAATTTACTTTAAATAAGTTTATGTTCATGCACAACATATATTATCAAAATGGGAAGCATTATACGTAGCTTTGGAGTCAGACAAACATAAATTTAAATTCTGCCTCCTGCAGAGTATTGTACAGATCCAAATGAAATCTTGTGTATAAAGCATCTGTCACAGAACCTGGCACAGTGTGTGCTCTAGAAACAGCAGTGAAAACAACTATTGTTACTGATACTACTCATTGATTAAACTATTAGGTATGTGTGGTTTCCATGTATTAAGCTATGATATATGAGCTTAATTTTCATTAGTGCTTTAATGTCTAATTCTTATAAAATAGTTTATTAAATTTGGAGCCTTTGGACTATTCTCAATGCTTAACAAGCAGTTAACAATGAAATATCCCTAGATTTTGTTACAAAATATCAGCATGTAGCATGTACTTATCAATTAGAAACATCTTAAACCTGAAAAGACATCCCACAACTATTCCAGTTCACTTTGCCATCAAATACATATACTTACATATAAACTTACAGAACACTTAGCTACTAGACATGATACAACAAGATAATTATTTAGCTATAGGTAAGATGATTATATAACTGCTTTTATCTAGTGGATTAATTCAACAATAAATTTGGGTAATTTCCAATATGACTATTATGCAATATAAATAAAACTGAAGTGTACATAAGTCTCCATGTTTATATAAACTATAGAAGTAATAAAATAGTTTGACAAGATGCGGAAAAATGAGAAAAGTCTGTAAATAGCTCAAGTATTTTCAAATATTTTGCAGACTAAGATCTTACTGATTTTGCCACCTCACATGTTACTATGTTGTTTTAAATAGCATTTTGTTAAAGGGTTTTCTATCATCCAACAATACCATTTTATAATAGAAGACATTGAAAAATTTATAGGAGAAACAATTAAACTTTAAATAAAACTGTATATATGGTAGGAACAAAATGAATTATCAGGCTCTGAAATCCCTTAACAAATAGCAGACCACATAATTGCCAGTAGATAGAATAACAGGGCACTTCACTATTTGTACATTATACTAACCCTGATTGAAAAACCTAAAATCATGTCAATCTTCAACATTTTAAGTGAAACATTTGTTAACATGGCATAACTCTTCATTTATACTCCACCAATAAAATATCTGGAACAAAGTGACAGTCATTTTGTAGTTCAAATGTCCATTAAGAAATAGAAAATTGAAGAAAAATTATTTTCAAATTACATGTGGAATCAACAGGAGTGTCAAATGAAATTATTATTTTAATAATTTATTTATAGCCAATAGAAATATAGTAACAAAATACTTAGAAGAAAAATGTTTGATTTTACCTGCAAACATATTTAAAAGTTTGACGTAATAACGTAGAGAACCAAAAATACCAAATTAGTTTTAGCCTTCTTTTTTGTCTCTTCTTACACCATTTTAGGCTTTCTGCAAACAGCATGTGTTTTCACTGAAAGCTGATAAACATTCCATACTAGGTTGCCAAAAGCAAAATTGTGTGCTAGACAAAATACTTTCCATCCTAATCTCAGAGCTTTCATAAGAATCAAATAACTTTACCTAAAATTCAAGTATTATGCTCAGCAAATAATAGAGACAATGATATCCAAAAGAAGGGCCATCTAGTTTTATTGTTTCTCTTGCAACTATTACAAAATTTAGGACAAATTTAAAACATAATAAAATTATGTTATTACCTGTACAACATAAATGGGGAATTTATAACTGTGTTCCCTATAACCCTAAGCAACCTAACATTCAGTCTTTAGTCTTTACTGTCACATCTTTCAGATATGGGTTCCCCGGCATTAATAGATGATCAATTTTTTTTTTCAGACATACCTATTATTTTTTTCCTAATGACCATGAAGAGGAAGTCAACTTAAAGTGAGGAGGAATGCATTTGAATGAATCTGATACTTAGGTAGCCAAACAAGTAAGGCAGGGTATTGTAACTGAACATTTAGGGCTTATATTAATTATACTAGTTTGACAATAAATGTGGTATAAAGATATTTAATTTCTTGCATAAAGAAAGTCTACACAGATCGAGATATTCCAGGGTTGGTCCCGATGCTCAACAATGTCATGGAGAATCCACTTTGCCTTTTTGGGGATGGAATCCATGTCTTCACCCAGGACCAAAGGACTGCCACAGTCACAGGTGTCAGATGCAGGCATAATGATCTTTAACCCAAAATAAGGAGTGCTTCTCCAATGCATCTCTTTTCATTGAAAAAGAAACCTTTCTTTTGCAGCCATATTTCCCCTTTCGTTGGCCATAATTCTATACCATTTTCATGATTAAACCAATTACTTCCATAAGAAACAAAATGATAACAATTTGCTTAGAGAAATTATGATTCTCTCTGCAGAGATAAAAGACAACTGAACTAAATAAAGAAATAGTAAAGGAAGTCCCTATTGAAAAACCCACTAATAGTTTATACCCTATGCCTTTGGAGGCAGGGGAAAGTTGGCTTAAATCCCAACTGCGTATCTTCAGAACTCTTTATTTAAGTACTTAACCTCTTTAAGTGTTGGCTTCTTTTTTGAGAGGCAGATACTTTGTATATGTATGTACACACATATATATGTGTATATATATTTCTATACACACATACTCTCAAATATAGATATGACATAGATATTTCTAAACAGCTATGTGTTGTCAGAAATATGTAGATAATTTATGCAGAAATATCTAGTACAGAGACTTGCCACATGGTAGAATCCAATGAATATTATTTTAATCTGTTGTTTTTAATCTCTAGGCTCTTCTCATTACTCTCCTCCCCACAAGCAAAGCCCAATAACTTTCCAAAGAGTATGGCCAAAATTCGATTCTCTCTGCAAAATTCTCAATTCTAAAAAGTCTTTTACTTGATACTTTCATATTTCATTCTACATATACCACTATATCTGAATAGCAGGACTGTCAAAAACCAGTTTATGTGAACAATGGATCATGCGCCCTGATTATAACACACATACACATTCTTTATCAGATGATAAATTCTCTAAATCAAACCAGCATATAAAACACCATCAGTTATTTTAAGGAAGAAAAGAAAGAGAAAAAAGGCTCCTAGCAGAACATAAAAGTGCCTTGTGACCTTTCTCTTTTTGCATTTCAGTATCATCCTTTGCTTCTCCCTGACGTATTTATGCTTTAATCACACTAATTGCAACTGTACTTTCTAGGATTTCTAAAAAATTCTATTGTTGCAGTTTATCCTGTTTGGAACACGCTCCTCATTATTTTTTATCTAACTAATTCTTATCATCTTCATAACTCATTTCAGAAACTATCTCCCCCAGAAAATTTTCCAAACTTCATTTGAACTAAATGTCCCCCGTTTTTGTTCCAGAGTACCTCTGCCTTTCCATTGGTCGTAAAGTTCTGAAAGTTTCTTTTTTCCCATCTGTCTTACTCACTAGATTCCTTAACATATTCCTGATGCATTTCCTGATATAAAAGTAGCCACTCAAAAACCATGTGTTGAATGAAATGAAATACATTGTTTTGTTTATATATTCGGTACTCTAACATGGAACACTAAAGACAAAACTCCTTAAATAAATTAATGTGATAATAAAAAAGCATTAAAGTTATCACTTTTATGTAAATATACAGTAACATTTCACAAGTACTTACCATGAGCCAAATGTTATGCTAAGTACCTAATATATATTTTCCCACATAACCATTAGAACAACCTCGGGAAGAAGAAGTATTTACCTTCATTTTAAACATGAGGATAGTGAGGCACAAAGAAGTTAATTTAAGTTTTCCAAAATCATACAGCTAGTAAGACCCAAACACGAAACTTGAACTCAGGTTTGTTTACCGTAAGTTTGTTTTAGTTACTATACTCCAGAATAGTGGCCGTTTTCCATATGCTACTTTATTTTTTATCAATTCTTAATTGTAAGTGGTTTCAGAAGGCTCCAAGACAACTAAACTTTATAGCAAAACCAAAAATAGCCACTTCTATAGATATAAGAAGACAACAAAGTATTTTATTCTAGCTCAATTTTTTCTCACTTTATTTAAATTCATGCTTTTTCACTATCAACAGCAACTGTGTTAATATATTGTACTGAAACTGCTAAAAACAATGCTTTGTTGCATTATGAAAGAACTTCTAAAAGGACTACTGAAAACATTCCTTATATAAAATGCCCAATTTTTAATATTGTAAAATTGTACTATTCTCCTCCCCCTTAAAGTAGAATATCAATGATAAGATTTGTTACAAAGAAAGTTAATAAGGTGCTTAAAAGCAATGATGTACACATCTATACAAGTTGCACTTTACTGTTTAAATATTATCCTGTGTTTACATAATTTTTCATCATTATTCAAATGCATTAGTTGTCATATACACCCATGAAATATATACCTACACCAATTCTAGTAACGTGTGTTAAAATAAATTCATTACTACATTTAGAAGTAACCTGATGCAAAAGCAAAAAACAACAGGAGAAAAGCAACAAAATGAGTTTGGTCACAGATACATATTTTTGTAAGTATTTCACTAATTTTGAAACATAAACAGCTTCTAGTATGAGGGATAAAAACTGTAATACTGTTTTTTTAAGGAACATATAATATTTAATTTCTAGATATATTAGTTAATATCCACTGACTTATATAATGGGAAATATAAAATGATAAAATAGAAATGACAGCAGCTTCAAAAGTATCAAAATCTGAGTATGAAGAAAAGGAAAGCTGAAATGCTTTTGGATAGGTGTGTGCATGGCTCAGAGCTTTAACTACACACTGGACAGTTTCTTTCATGGTAAAAGTATTAATTGAAGCAAAAAAATTTTCAATATCAATTCATCACTGCTCAGTATCTGATAAATATTAGATAACATTTTTGGTTAAATAAATTATTAAATTTAGCATTCCTACATGACAGGAGGTTGAAGGTTGTTAAATATATTTAAAACCTACCTGGTTTAGGGTACATAGGTTCATTGAATATTCAAGTTAAATAATTTGGGAAAAAAAGGAAGAAGAAAATCTTTTATATTTCCTTCTGGATGTTAAATTTTAAAAAGATGCTATAAGCTTTTATAACATTTATATTTATAAGATATAAACATGTATGTTTTAATAGAATCTCACCATTCATGCTATCACATATAACAATATAAAACAGTTTAAAATTTAATGTAACTCAAAAGAATAAATTAAATTACAGTTAACCCACAGTACACATAATTCTTAACAATACTCTCAGAAAATAACATTTATATTTTACATATCTGTATATGAAGATTAAAAATTAAAAAGGTTCAGTAGTATATCAATCTTCAAACTATTCACTGATGTTTACATTCATTTAAGAAAATCTAAATTTTAAAAAATCAAAAATATTTCAAAAGAAATTTTTGGCCAGGTGCAGTGGCTCACGCCTAAAACCCTAGCACTCTGGGAGGCCAAGGTGGGAGGATCACTTGAACTCAGGAGTTTGAGACCAGCCTGAGCAAGAACAAGACCCTGTCTCTACTAAAAACAGAAAAATTAGCCGGCATCATTGCAGGGGCCTGTAGTCCACGCTGCTCAGCAAGCTGAGGCAGGAGGATTGCTTGAGTCCAGGAGTTTGAGGTTGCAGTGGGCTATCATAAGGCCACTGCACTCTACCAGGGCTACCAAGTGAGAGACTGTGGGGGGTGCGGGGGAAGAAAGAGAAGAAAGGAAGAAGGGAGGGTAGGGAGGAAGGAAGGAAGGGAAGGAGGGAGGGAGGGAGGAAGGAAGGAAGGAAGGAAGGAAGGAAGGAAGGAAGGAAGGAAGGAAGGAAGGAAGGAGGAAGGAAGGAAGGAAGGAAGGAAGGAAGGAAGGAAGGAAAATTTTTAAGTGCCTGTCTGGAAAGTAAATTTGTGCAAACTTTCTTCAGGGTAATGAAGCAATGGATTTCAAAAGACTAAATTTGTCTTAATTTTTGATCTTGAAAAAATTTGCTCTAAGGAAATAATCACAAATATGTGTAAAGATTTAACTAAAGAAAGTTTTACACAGCTTTTTAAACATAAGAGAGCAATTAAAAATAAAAAAACCACCCAGAAACATAAAGGCCAATATAAGGGAATTGAATAAATTGTTTCCAAATAATAATAAAAAAGAAGTACCACTAAATAGGTTGATACAAGTAAGAGTTTCAGAAATGAATATATGTTCAGGGTATAAAATAAATGCAAAACCTTGTTATGAAACAGAATAGAAAGTACGACGTCATTTTTTTAAACTTACTACATAGACACACATGCAAACACATATACTCACATGCACAATAAGAAGGTATTTACCAACTGGCAAAATGTTATTATGACACAGTGTTAACAGTAGTTATATCTATCTAAGTGGTGAGATTACAAATAATATTTTTCTCATTTTTGCATATATATCATGTATGTATTTCTTAATTTTCTATATATTATTTTAATTAACAATATAAAAGTTATCTAATAAATGTACAAGTGAATGCAGTATAAGAACTGTCTAGTGATCTATTTCTCCACCGTTTGTATGGAGTTATTGCAAGGCCTGTAAAAAAAATGTCAGATGATGTGAGTTTCAGTCTCTGCCACTGATTGGCAATCTATTCTTAGGCAAATAACTTTGCCGAATCTTCAATTTATTTTCTGTAAAATAAAATAACTGGAAAAGACCATTATAAGAACTCTCCCAGCAAACAATTCCATGTCTCATATATTTATTAGAAACAGAGATAATTTGCCACCTCATTAGAGTGTGTAGAATTTATATGTGTTTATTTTTTAAATCACCCAGAGGTTATGAATATTTGAAGTGTTGTTGATGTTCTTTTGTAAATGGCAAATATATCAAATCCTACAGTCTTGACTCCCTATATAGATTGAACAATCTAATCACAGGGCCAGGGCCAAATACCCTTAGTCTTTGTCTTTGTACATCAGACTGTCTGATCTTACTGCTTTGCAAAGCTTGTCTTGTGTTGGACAAATGAATGGCTAGGCAGAATGTGTAAGTAAGTGCAATATACTGAGTTCCACTGAACTCGGTTTACATGACCTTCACAAATCTCAACATAAGTCTAAGTAAAGGACTTAATTCCAGGCCCCTAGTCACCGTAAAAGTTTTCTATATTCTCAGCACAACATCTGCTGAAAGTCTTAGAATAAAATAATATTTTGTGGGTCACAATTGACATTTAAAATTACCAAATATTTTTAAATGTTCATAGAGAAAGAATTTAAAGGCCTTAGCTTTACTTTGTTCTATAGTATATGGATTATTTTCCTTTGCATATGAAACATTTCAATGTTTACAATTAATGACATATATTAGAGAGAGCAGAGGACAATGTGAAGAAGGTGATATTACCTTATCTTGAATTAGAGAAATTTAAATATACATTGCTTTCCTTGTCCAAAAACTGTATTTGTAATGACTGTATCATTATCTTCAAACAGTAAAAATTTTCAATACAATATTTGGCCAAGGTTAACAGAAAAATATATAGAATTCAGGAAAATGACAAAAGATGGTTTACTATATTCCCACCACACTAGTATTATCAATGACTAAACTAATGGTTAGAGAAAAGGGGCTTGTTTGCAATGTGTTGAGTGATGAATTCAGTGTGGTAAAAGTAGTCAGTGTAAATTCCCCCATGTTAGCATGAGAGTGACTACAATCCAAGATCCGTTCTTTTCTTTCATTCTCTTCTGCTTCTCCCTCCAGCCATGGAAATCGAGCTCAGTTATTTCTGCATGGATGCAAGGTGAATGTGGCTGTTCCTTCTCCTTGCAGTGCTAGTTATTACAGGTCACTGACATAATATAGCTATTTGTTAAATAAAAAAAAGTTACATAGTATTATCTCACTTACTCAGGTATTTGAAAGGAAATGTGTGGTGTGTTATTTATTTATACAGAAATCTGCCAATCAAGAGGCATCATCTTGCATTGAGGGGCCTCCTACTGGCAAACTGAGCAACCCTATTATTATAAGAACTAAAACGCCATGCATTGCATGACAGAAAACATAAGAAAATCGTACATAGTGGAGCTCTGTCGATTTTCAACCCATAAAAATATTATTATCTAATATAAACATAACTTAGAAAAAAATTTCAAAGTGCATTATTAATGGGGGCTATCTAGGTAGTTTTCATTGTTCTCAATTATGAGATATATATTTACTTCATAGTTTCTAGTAAAAATATCATGAATCTATTTAATTTGACCAAAAACCAGTCTAAAACACCAAAAACTTAATTGGAAAGGAACTAATTTTCTAGATAAGTACACCTTAGCTTGCAGTTCTAAAGGACAGAGCAAGTCTTTGCATAGAAAAATAATCTTATAAAAGTATAATTCTAATCATTGTCTCATATTTCATTGATATGAAAGGAATTCGTTCTTACTCCATAATGTCCTCATTGCAAATTATATTCAAGAATGAATGCTATTTCTCAGTTACAAATTATATAATTTGATCTCAGAATTTCCCAAGATCCTCCTAAAAATCTTGGGAAATAAACTGGACACTTAATAGCATCAGGGTTATTAAATATACTTCAACATTGCATACTTATAAAAACTACAGTGCGTAACAAAATGTGCTAAGTCACTAAGAGATTTTCCATGACACATGAAAACACAAAGAATCAAAATATTTGTGTAAAAATAAACCATTTGTGGTATCATAAGCCCCCGCTAGGGACAATTTTGATCTTTTTTGTGAAGAAAACCTTTGGCAATCTACTTATATTTAATAATTTCCAAATAATTTAGAAAATACAGAGTCCAGTTGTTAAACGCACTTGTTCAGAGTTGAAATACAGGAAGAGAAGGGAGAACTGGCAAAAGGAGTAAGTACCGTGCTGAGGTAACATCTACTAGCACAGCCTCTCCATCTCACATCTAACTCTTGCTGGATACAAAGTGAGTCCAGGGAGAAACGGGATAAATAAATGTGTGGTCTTAGGACATGAATAGCTGCATGTCAGGCAATAATCCTACAGAAGATTTCTTTCACAAGTTCTGGGACTACTCCAAACAGGGATCACAGTCAAAAAGGACAGCTGTTCTATCATCTCCCCTGAAAAAAAATTATTTGGGACTACTACTGCTGCCATCCTGTGTATCCTCAGAATCATAGGTAATGGTGTTCCTAATCAAGATTTCTAGTCGGGAGGAATGAAAAACATATGAAACCTAAACTGCTTTTCTACACTCTTTTTTCCTAAGTACAAATAAATCCAGAGAAGCTTACTACCCTTTTTCTTAGACACATAATATAGAACAGATCATTTATCCTGATTTTTTAAAGTATAACAAATTCTATTTAATTGGAATAATTTAAAAATATTATTATTATTAAAAAAAGAAACATGATTTAAACTATGAGTTACAAGTTTTATGTAAAATAAATATACTAAAATTTAATCAAACAATGTATACAACTTCCCAGCTTTCTTTTTGGAAAAAACTCCAAATCATCATGTTCTTTTTCAAGAACATATTGATGGCTACAGTGGTCTGTAATATTAAAGCTACCGGATGAAATGATAAAGGGTAAATAAAATGGCTATTGGAAATTGGCCTCACTAAAATCTGAGGAAAACCCACAATTTACTTTAGAGATCAATAATTTTCTGCTTTTAAGCTGCATTCATTTCAGGCAGATATTTCCACAGACAATTCACTTTTGTATATTTTCAAAAACTACATAAGGGTACAAAAACCAAATTCTGGAAGAATGTTTGTAAAATTTTAGGAGTGTTATAAGGAGCTAATTCCTCTGAGAAATGAAACTCTGAATATGATGTTTTTCCCTTGAGGGTGTCAATCTTCTTCAAACTAAAATTCATTCAAGCAAAAGTACAGAGACCTTTCTCTTGTTTTTCAGATTTGAATGTTTAGGTAGCACCACAGCAACATTATACAACTGAAACTGTGTGCCTTTGTTCTCCATGTTGTGAGGGTGATACCCAAACTACCTTCAATATTTAACAGAATCCTATCCTGATAGGAACAAAAATTAAAATCCCAAATGCTACACAGAGATTAGAATACATACCAAATCACTACTGAAGGAAATCAGTGACACAATTAGAATCATGGCAAACTCCCCCAAACTTACCAACAGAAAAGAGGAAAACCACTTTGATATTAGATGGTATGGGTTGGAGCAGGATGTTAATTCATAAACATATGAAGTACTAAATACCATAGTCCTTTAAAGTTACAATAATGTGTTTTAAATTAAAAAGTCGAAATTGGTAACAAAACCAATAGAGATTGCCTTTTGTAATGGAAAGACCCTCCCTAGACTGGTTTTTAAATAGAATTTTGACTGGCAGCGAAAGATTTAGACTGCTTTGTAAGAGCAGAATGAGTAATTCGTTCCTGATTCATAGATCAATTGGAACCACTCAAGAATGGAGAACAAGAGAATCTAAAACACTAGCCATCACGGAAGGAGATACAGGAAAGAAAAACTGGCTGAATGTTACATAGTGGTCATTTCATCCCCCCGCAGTCTAGCTCATCTCCCGTTCAGTATCCCTGCTGTTCTCATAAACTATACTTAGCATCTTTGTTAAAACTCAAACCTAGAATGTAAATTACTCTTGTTTCCAGTACCTCACTACCCTCATCACAGAACAGGAGTAATCCAAACTACACCACCAAGTACTTGGTGAAGGGTTACCACAGTAGCAACTGTTGTCATTTATGGCATGCATGCGTGAAGTCCAATGGACTCATAATATCTTCATTTAAAATATATCAGGAAACCAAAGTTAGAACTACCATATGATCCAGAGATCCCCCACTAGATATTTATTCAAAGGAAAAGAAATCAGTATGCCGAAGAGATCACTGCACCCATGTTTATTGCAGCATTAACTCTAGCTAAGCTATGGAATCAAAAAGTATCCATTAACAGAAAAATAAAGAAAACGTGGTATATGTACACAATGGAATACTAATCAGCCATTAAAAAATAATGAAATCCTGTCATTTGGGGCAATATGGATGAGCCTGGAGAACATTATGTTAAGTGAAATGTTAGGCACAGAAACATATATACACATATGAGGGAGCTAAAAAGAAAAAAAAACAGAGCTCACAGAAGTAGAGAGTAGAATTGTGGATATTACGGGCTAAGCAGAGTAAGAGAGGGGAGTAGGAGAGGTTTGTTAATGGATACAAAATTACAGCTAGACAGGAGGAATAAGTCCCATGTTCTATAGCACTATAGTATAAATATGGCTAACAATAATTTATTGTATATTTATTTAAAGCTATAAGAGAGGATTTTGAATGTTCAGAATATATTCAAATGTTAAATGTTTGATAGATACATGGAAATGATAAATGTTTGAGGTGATAGATATGTTAATTATCCTGATTTGATCATTATACATTGTCTACATGTATCAAAATATCACTTTTTATCTCATAAATATGTACAATTATTATGTTTCAACTAATAATAAAAGAAAAAAATAAGGACTATCCTAATTGAATATAGTTTTAAATATCTTTGTGTTGACATACGTATTAACACTTAAGTCTTCTAAATTTATGATCATCCATTGGTTAAGGAAAATGTCATAATAATGACAAATAATAAAATCAGTGGAAGAAAATCAGTGGTATTGACTTAGATTATAATTTAATATTCCAATTTATTTGATTGCTCATAAGCAAAATATATATTTGAAGCTACATGAAATTCTGATCGCTGTCAAGGTCAATGCCTGCATCTAAACCACATTTAAAATTTAAGAAGGTATTAGGATGTGACAATTATGTTACTGGGTTACTACGCTCACATCTAAAATTTTTAGTAATTCAACTGTTACATTAAAAGGTTTTTACTGTAAGAGTGTAATTGATGGTTTGTCCCAGAAACTGATAGAAATCTAATCACATATCCCCACTCCCCATATTGTTATGGAGCACCACCTGTCAGCTGAATAAGATAATGACAGGTGGTGGAGCATGTGTACAAAATTTCTACCTATCTCTCAGTTTAAAGCATTCTTGAAAGTTTCTACGTTGGTAAGTAGGAGAAATCACTTTTTTCCTTTCAGTCTGACTCACTGGTTGTTGCAAAATAGCAAACAGTCAACTTTAGAAGAGCAGAAATAACCCTTCCTATTAATAATACTTTTTATAAGCATGTACAGTTTTGAGGTATGCCAATGTTAGCCAGCAAGTGGGCACTATTGGCATCACTCTTGAATAAAAATTAATGATGTCATACACGGCTTTTACTTGATTCCTTAATTATCTAAATAGATGTACAAAAACCATGATATAGGGAAAGCATTTGATAATCACAACAATTTACTATCTTCTATGAGACAAATTCTGTTTGGTATTTGTACGTAGATCTTGAAGATTCTGCTCTAGCACGCAGAAATGTTTCCAAAAATACATTCAGCCATACATTGTATTAGTTGTGTCCTATCTTGAAAAGTTTAAATGCCTATAAAGTATAACATAAAAAGTTATCTCATGAATTTGATTAAAAACCATTTTGTCTTCAAGGCACTTTAAAAAACAATAAGGATGAAAGGACAGAGGATTTGAGTTTGCCAGGTAAACATAAATCTTTGGAACAAAACTGTCTCTCTAAGCTCTTTTTTTTAATACCAAAACTATAAAAACAGAATATGAAGAAAAAATGATTTGAGAAAACTGTCCCTGAGAGAGAGCCAAATTTTTTCCCA
This sequence comes from Lepilemur ruficaudatus, assembly GCA_963574885.1. Taxonomy (NCBI): domain Eukaryota; kingdom Metazoa; phylum Chordata; class Mammalia; order Primates; family Lepilemuridae; genus Lepilemur; species Lepilemur ruficaudatus. Next base: position 15,213 of record CAUYRT010028760.1, read on the forward strand.
AACAGTCTACTTACAGTGCAGTGTTCATGCCAGTCTATGTATACAATGATTCTGCAAACTATTATGGTATCACCTGTTTATATACATGTGACACACAAAACTCAAGTTCATATTATGAGAAAGAGACAGTCCATGGTCTTCTCATATTTAACATTTTGTAACTTTAAATTTATAATGTTTATTTCTCTGGTTTTAACTGCCTTAGTTATCATACTACAACAATATACACAATTATCATTTATTGAGTACTCATTCTGTGCCTGATACTGTTTTACATGCATTATTTCATTTAATCCTTACAACTATGACTTTGGTATTAGTATTAGATTCCCCTTTTATATGAGAAAATTGAAGCTTAAAAAGATTAAGCAATTTACTCATAGTCATATAGTTAGGATTCCAACCTAGACTGTTTAATTCTGAAATCCCTTTATTTTACCTCTATGTTATTCTTTGCAGTATTTTACTTGACATTTTTAAAAAATGACCAGCATAGTTACTCTACTTGGGGTGTTACAAATGTACTGAAACTATAATAAGAAAATAGAAAAGTGGCATATGTTGTTAATATACTTACTCCTATTTTCTGGTTTGGTATATACTCAAATATATCTGGTTATTAATAATTATCATGAACAAATAATTTTTGATGGTCTAAAACAGTTAAATTCATCTATGTTGCCAGCATACTTCTTAGGGGTTTTAGTTTATTTTCTTATGTAAAACATGGATATTTGGACCATGTGAAATTAATAGTTAGGAGTTTAGGCACTAACTAAGTTAGCTAATTAGCCACTTGCACAGGTATATGCCATTTGGCAAGTTATTTACTTTCTCTTAGCTTCGGTGTCCTTGTCTGTAAAATGAGGACAGTAGTATCCACCTTGTTAAGATCAGGTTATCATATGAAAAGTGCTTAGCAAGCTTACCGACTTAAATAAATATTAGATATTATGATTTCTGGGCTTTTTACCAATGAACAGTTAATTTGCAGTTTACAGAAGTTTGTACCAACTAAAATAATGAAAGCATATCATATTGTGAAAAGAGATAAGTATGATATTTAACAGCTTGAGATAGATACACTATGGCATATCCAAGTGGAGATATCCAGCAGGCAGTAGAAACAGGAAGGGTTAGAGCTTTGTAAAGGGGTGCGAGCTCAGAATAATTTACACAGAGGTGAGTCAGGGTTGGGTATCTAGAAACTAAGACAAAAAGATAATGAAGGCAACCAGAAAGAAGCTTAGGATAGACTGATTTTTTGTCCAGTGGTTTATCTTCACTCATTGCCTCTTTAAAAACAGACAGCTAAAATCTAATTCTAACGTACACCCAATTATAGCCACGTGGATCATTACAATATTGCCTCTGTTGAGAAGTGGCTATGTGATTTGGCCAATTACGTAATTCGGAGTCTCAGTTTCCTTATCTACGAAAGAGGGTTAATGCCATCTACCATGCAGGTTTTAGGAGGCACTGGAGATAATGCATAAAAGTACCAGCACAGTCACAGAGGTTGGCACAGAGGAGGCATTGGATATAGACTGCACATGGTGAGGAGAGCTGCTGGGTCAGAAAGATTAAGGCAGAAGGTAGTACATCACAGTCTTCATACAGGGGAACCTAAAACAAGGTTAAAAGAAAGGCCACAGAAGAAAAGAAGAAAAACGTTGTCTTTAGAGAGTATTTTACAATGCAGATTCAAAAATGGGGGTAAAAGAGATTGAACGTCAAAGGCCCTGGAGTAAAATATTTCCAAAGCTGACTAATAAAGTTCTACCTTATTTGTAATTAAGTCAGGCATACACATATACCTTTATCTTATCTCCTTTTTGATTTTCAGTTCCCTTAGGAAAGTGTTTCTCTTTTGCTATCATTTCTCAACACTTTACACTCTATCCACAGCTGCAGGCCCAGTTTTTGAACTTCCTGCTGCACCTACGTCCCCACCTTCTTCTATATTTCTTCCTCTAGTTTAGTTAGATACCATTTTATAAATACCTGCTGGCACAAACCCAGGAGCACAATGAAGTATATATGTTTTAAGGTTGTATGCTTATATTCTGTATTGGATTGTTTTTACTTTTCTCTTCATCCCATGTGTTTTTACTTATTTTGTTGTTTATTTTTTTAGAGATGAGGTCTCACTCTGTCACCCACCTGGAGTGCAGTGGAGTGGGCTACACTCACTGCAGCCTTGAACTACTGGCTCAAGCAATTCTCTTGCCTCAGCCTCCCAAGTAGCTGGGACTACAAGCACGTATCACCATGCCCAGCTAATTTCTTTTTTTAGAGATGGGGTCTTGCTATATCGCCCAGGCTGGTCTCAAACCGTTGGCCTCAAGCAATTCCCCCACCTCAGCCTCTCGAGTCACTGAAATTATAGGCATGAGCCACTGTGCCCACCTGTATTGTATTTTTTTTAAATGGAGAATGATTAATTGGTGGTAATATGTGGTTCAGAATAGTGAATAATATGAATAATGTTGAGAGAAGTAAGAGTAAAATATTAAATATTTAAGAAAGACAATCTTTTAACAAATCCTTCATAAATTCACTAATCTATGAATGGCAGGTAGGATGGCGAGAAGCAGATGGGTGAGAATCCTAGCCATAGAGACTTGAAGTTTGAGTTTCATCTCCTCTATTTTTTAGGGACTGGGAAAGGACATTTGGGCATGTTGTCCTTGTGACAGATACTCAGAAATCACTGAACCCAGTCCACACCCCCAACCAACATCGCTGACCAGTTGTTCCTCAGCTGCCTTATTCATTCCTTATCATCATAGGAGAGGTTAGAGCAGAGCTTACCACCCCACACATGAAGGAACTCACTACCTCCCAGGACAGACCATTCCAACTTTGGGAAGTTCTATGAGAAACTCCTTGATGGTGTTTAACTGAAATCTGATACCTTGCAATTTCCAACAGCTGTTAATGTTTCTGTTCTCCAAGGCTACACAGAACAGTGCTAATCCCTCTTCTATGTAACAGCCCTCCAACTATTGAAGACAGTTATCATGTCCCTTTCCCAAGACCTCTCTATTCCATGCCTGGCATCTCCTTATTTCTTTAGTCATATTTCAAATGAAACTGTATGCCAATATTCTGTTGTAATATGAATTATTTTTTTAAAAAATCCAAATCTAAGTTACCAAAAGTATCATAATTAAGCTGATATTCACAATTTATACCACAATAATATATTTTGACTTTGTAAAAAAAAGTTTCAAATTGAATTTTTTCTTCTCCTTACCTGCCATAAATTAAAAGAGTAGGTGTAGTGACCTCAAGGGATATTCCCATTTATAGTACACACAACTATAACAGCTAATATCTTGCCAGATAACTATTCATTCTGATCAATAATATAAGCATGTAATATGGTTATTATCACATAGATGATGGCCATCACAAATTCAAATGATTGTAAGTATTTAGCAGCCCAATTTATAAACACAAATGACAAATCAGCACCCATATTCACTCTCAGGAAAATTCATAACATCGGCTTTACTTGGTTTCTTTTGGCCTGCCTGACTCAAGTAATTTTCTCCTACGCTAATTCAGTCTGTTGACCAGTAACATTCTGTGTATCATGTTTAAGTCATTTCTTTTTTAACTTCATCATATATAATAAAATAAGCATCTATGCTGTGATACACTTAACTGAGAAACAAGCTTTCCTCAGACTGGCTAATACTTAATTGTGGCAAAGATCCTATAACACTATTCATATTTCTATTATTTTAAAACACTTATAGCAAAAATTTTATGTGCAAGGGAAATATTCAAAGTATTTAGGGACTGTAATGGCTAAAGCACATCAGCATAGATCACAGCATATGTCAAAGGAGAGATCTGAAGGTCCATTATTGTACCAGGTATTAATTAATTCTTTAGTCATTTGATGGGGATAAGTCAGAGGAAGGGGTTCCAAAGAAGGAATCTGAGAAGCCCAATTAGATAAAAATATTTTAACAGTTAGTAAAATTATAAGGAACATACTACTTGAATATTAGTCCTAGTAATGGAATATACTTTTTTCATCATATCCTACAAAAGAGTTTATGGGATTTTGAAAATGTAAACCAAAGTCTCCACATTTTCAGTAGAAATAAAAAATAAACAGTGAATTTTTTTTCAGATATTTGAGTAGAATGCATTTGATCTTGACTCTCTATAAAATCAAAGATGTCTTCAAGTTTAAAGGCTTCATGTGCTGTATCAGCACATATACAATTACTATAAACCTTAATCAAGAGGGAAGCTATCTGAAGAAAATTAACCTTGAAATAACCACTGGAAATATGATGAGATAAACAATTCATGAATATGAGAATTATTCTCTACAGTGAGCTTGATTATGGAGAATGTAGTCTTGAGCCATAACAAAGCTCTAGCAGGTATATAAATAACATTACAACTCTTTGGATGTCCTATAATTCACTGTGCTAGAAAAGACTGTTAGCAATGTGTCCTGGGATATTTCCAAATATGGATATTATTGTACAGATTCCCAGCTTTCTCTAGAATCACATTTCCATCAAGTGTTACAAGTTTTGTTATCATTTTCTCACAGCAGTTAGCGTCATTAAGAAATTTCACTAAAGTGTATTCTGTTGGATGATAGCACTTTTTCCCAAAGGCCAATGTTTTGGGGTTTTGTTTGTTTTGTTTTAAGCCACTTCCTGACTATTACGGTGGATTCTATTCTGTTGGCACATATGGCAGATGAAGGTCTAGTTTCAAAATATGAGTCTAACCATCTACCAGATTCCAATCACAAAATTTTCTTAAAATAATGGGATTTCTGACTCACAAGTAGTAGAAATCCCTGAATATTGAAAGCCCACTACATAAGTCCTTGAAACAAAGATATTTTGGATATTTTGACATGCAGATATTTTATTTTCTGCAGATCTGGAATAATTGAAATGTTTTTGGTTTTCCTTTTTTTCCTCATTAATAAATCAGCCTTCATAGTGCTCATCCTGCCAGTAAGAAATATGGTACTTACAGAAATTTATTTTTACATAGCCTATAAATATTGAGTGAAAGCTGTTAAACTGTGGGAGACAAACTTCATCTGCACCTTTCAAAGAGTGGCTGAGTTAGTTTGTAGGAGTGAAATAGCATGTATCAGCTCCAAATTTGCTAAACAAAATTAGCTGCATGCCATTCTGTTCGTCTTATCTTTTTCTCTGGCTCATGGTGTGCTAATTCTGGCCACAAGCAATAGAGTAAGCACAGAAAAAAATAATGAATGCCCCTTTCACCAACAGTTGCATAAAATGTTTTGTCTATTTCAATTTATCTCAAAGCTTTTTATACTTTCAATTTTCATCCTGTACTTAAAAGAAAGAAAAGAAAAATGCCACTAAAGAATTATATCTGAATACCAATCACTTCAGTTCCCATTAATTCCAAGTACATTTTTAGAGGTTTCGATATATCACCAGCAACAATGGGCTGCTAAATTTCAAGTTAACAACTGGGAAATATTATTAACTGTTTAGCTGATATTTTTACATAGTAAAAATGTGACTTGAAATACTGATCCTTTTATTGTTTCTTAAATGTGTTAACATATTAGTTAAAAATATTACCAAAGAGCTGCACTCTCTAACTATTGATTTTAATTTAGATGCATTGTTCATTCATTGCTAGTAATAATGTCTATTGTAGTTAAAATGGTCACATTTAACTTAGCCTGAGGGTAAGAGTCAAAGACAGATTTTTATCCATGCTAAATAACAAATGATTAAAAATCCAGCCAGCTATACTTCAAGGGATAGGGCCTTAATAATAAAGATTTTATATACCAAACCTGACAAGATTTCTTTAAACTATATCCAATCCAACCATTATAAACTATAGAATTGTGTCAAAGACAGTATTACATGACCCATTTTAAAAATATAATGTCACAAAAAAATATGTATATAACTGGATTAGGCATGCTCACACTTAGAAAATATTCTGAAATTATCTCTGTATAGTACATTATTTCATCCAAAGATATACTGAAGTGCTTTACAATATGACTTTACACTATATAAAAATTTTCTTCTTGAAGTAATGCATTCTTCCACATTAATAATGGACACTAAGCACATGCACTAGGAAAAAAACCCCAAGGAATTACATAATGACACCCAAAATTCACAGATAAAAGAAGGGTCATATTACTTCCTAAAATGTGTAAGTTTTAAGTACAGTCAAATTTATCACAAAGTTTTAAAAAAGGCTTCAACTTCAGAACCCCCCTATTGCATTGGTGCTTAATTTGTATTTCTATTTTTATATTGTTTTTAAAGAGGTTTCCTAAATTGCATAAATTCAGGTCCCCAAATCTTGCATATGCCCCTGATTTGAAGTTTTCTCAGGAAAGCAAGGCTTATACGATGGTTTCCTTGACATACACAGTACAAAGAAAGAAATTTGGAGAATACAATGGAGGAGGGAAACGGCAGAGTAACCTAAAGCAGGACTCCTTAACTGATACATTTATTAGACAAGTTTCTTCATGTGCCTATAAGGAAAGCAAGAAGAGCTGCTGACATGAAGGCAGAAGGATCTGGAGTGCTAAGCATCCCTTTCTTGCACAGTGGGCAGGTCGAGTGGAGGAACCATGCCTTTGAGAGGCATCACTAGCTTCTGTGGCTGTGAGGAAGACATGCAAGAGGCTGAGGGGCAGAAGGCAGAGCCAGCTGGCTCTCAGATAAGGCAGACATGTAACTGTACCAGACTCACGCACCAGTCAGGCTTTACCCTCACATACTACTTTATATGTCTATGTTTTCATCAACAATGTAGGAACAATAATCCCTGACTCAAACTTTCTTCTCTTAAAGTAAAAAAGATCATGAAAGCTCTTTAAAAAAATTCAGACCAAATTTCTAATATCTCCATTCCCAATTCTCTCATTAATAGATTACTCTGCAGGCTGTGAGGTAATTTTGAAGGTAACATTAACTCTTTTAAGGAATTACAAATTAAGGTACAATTAGTGCACCCTAGTGGCCTAGAAAGGTTGACAGTTTCTTTGAATCTGGTAACCTGAGAAGAAATGTCTATAAGAGATTTTCCCTGGTAGACTCTGACTCTATAAATACTATAATCATTTCACCAATTTTCAAAATGCAGAGTGAATCATTTAAAAGAGCAGCTAAGAGAATCCCCGTCACCTCTCAGTTCAGTTATACTGCAAGTGCTTCCTTTATAGGATCCTTTTAAAATGGTAAGCATATGTCTAGTTGTCTATTTTAACACACTGAGAAATCTTAGTTATAACAAAGTTGCATTATCACGTATATCTATGAATAGAAAATGCCAGATTCCATCTGAAACCTTTTTTCATGAAATACTTATTAGCATTTCTCTGGAGGCAAATATTCCTCCCAAGAGTTTGCAAAATCACTTAATAACATATTTTTTATATTGTATTTTATTGGTATCGTCTATCCTTTAAAAGAAGGGAAAAGCTGTCATCTTGAGCATTTTATATTTCCTCATCAGTTCCTAACATGGTCCTAAAATGCACTGGTGGGTCAGCATATGCTTATTGCTTAAACTGATTAAAAATTTTAAATGGAAGATGAGAAAGAAATAGCAACATAATTACCATATAACACAAAAATAATGCACTATAAAATATTTACATGTTTAAGAATGGTATTCACATATATATAACTTGCCAAAAATAAAACCAACAGAAATACTTTGTACCCCATTATGGGAAGACTCTAAAAATGAGCATGGGGATAAGATAGAGTCTTGGAAAACACTCCATTTGAAGAAATACCGTAGGACGCTCAAGAACGCACCAAAGAAACTGCCAGGGTAAACATGCCTAATATCTATTATTAAGAATTCTATAATTATGTTTTTAGAACAACTTACTTTGTGCACTATATGGTTTAATTACAAATAATAATCATCCATGAATGCACTTAGAATTGCTCCAGCAAATGTATGTTATTCTTTCATTTAAAAAAATATTTTTAAAGAGCATACCATATATGCGGCACCATATTAGGCTCTGCAGGGGATAAAAACTCTTGCACTTAAAACATTAAAACTATATGTTGGTTTAGATTAAATGCCAGATAAGTGATATTGATAAAGACTGTAGGCTAGGGTAGTCAATGAAGGAAGATGAAATGAAGAGGTATAATGTAAAGTAAAACTTTAAAGATTCAAAAGTTTGGTCAGGCAGAGGCACGAAGTAAGCCATGAGTTCCAGAGAAAGGGGACAAAAGTAAAAACAATGAGCTCAGCATAGTCATGGAATATTGACTAGGTCAGCCTGGTTTCTAGATATAATACATCTTAAGAAACTCTAAGAAATTAAAAGGAAACTGAAGACTATTTTAGCAGGCTTTGAACTTTACAATGAGAGTCCACTGAAAGCTTCAGAATAAAAACTAAGATAATAAAAGTATAATATTAAAAATGGTCACCTGACAGTGACAGAAAGGAGGTCTAGGAGGTACAAGGATATGGAAAAAGGAGACCAGGAAAGAAGTTCTTACAATAGCCAAGCTCTGAGGTTTTTAAGGATCAGATGATGTTTATAAAAATCTTGAGGCAATTTTACTATGCCACACAGTCAACTTTACTTAAAAACAAAACTTGCTTAAGTGCTCTAGTTCTAGAGAAAATGACCAGACAAAAGAACTCCTGAAAATGAAAGTATGTGTCCAAAAGAAATATTATTCTGTTTTATTTTATTTGGTTTTCATAGGTCCCTATAGAAAGAAACTCATACTCTCATACTCCTTAAGCCTACAGGAAAAAAATAGGAAATAATAACAAAGAAAGAAAGAAAGATTTTAGTAAAATAAGAGTTTGTCTATAGCAAAATACACACTGCCATCTGTGAACTCTATTAGGCACCCCCTTGCCAATGATGGAGAACCACCCTGAAATAGAAAACTGCACAACTTACTGCTCAAGCCACGCTATACTAGATGTAGTCGCAGAACCTGGAGAACACGTTGCTAATTTTTTTTTTTACAGTCCTAACCAGCCACAAGATAACCACAGAAGAGGATAGAAAACCAACAGATGCATTTTTTAAAGCAGGCTTACAATCCTTACTTGTATCCAAAAGGCTTAACGCTTGGTTATCCACCTATACCAGATACACCGGACCAGGCATTAAGTAAAGGTCAACAGAGTAATAAAAATTTAGCAAGTGAAACTGATTGTTTACGAGCCTGATCTTTTCGGAAAATAAAAAAGTGCCTATTACACTATTCATTTTCTTCTCTTTAAACATCTTTAACTATGTTCCAAATGAAATATATTATAAATCACCACACAGTTTTGATTCCTTTCACTTTTAGCTCCTTCAATTCAGAAGTCAAGTTCTGCATATTCTTATTGGTGTTTAGTATACTTCAGTAACCCCTGCAATATTGGAAATAATGTGATTAATAGTAATGATCCTGAGCTCCTTCTCAGGGGAGAGATGTAATGATATTGCACAAGAAGTTTCAGGGTTTCTTATGTTTATCTTTTATGTGGGTCCACTTTCATCTCCAATTCCTAACAGGAAGAGACTCTAGACACTCGTCCTGTCAACACAAATTTCAAATCGCCCTTCAATCACTAGGGCCCATGAGAACGCTGATCATGCCTAAGAAAGTTCAGGTACTTGGGGGAACTCGGCCACAACCAGAGAGAGTTAAGATTAGATCAACAACATTGCAAGATCACAAGGCCCAGAGGTAGCGTTTTGCAGAAGCCAACTAGAAGAAGGCAAACGTGCCACAGAAATCAATTTATAAAGTCTTAGTACTTAAAGCTTTGCATATGTACTTGTTCAAAGAATACAACTATGTCTTAGTAGGAGCCTGAAAAAGGAAGAGAGCCCAACAAAGACAGTAGAAATGATAAAGGATGGGCCTGGAACAATCTGAAGTATTCCCATGGATTTGCTGGTTAAGGGTCTCTACCAACTAATTGGTGATGAGTAACTCACTATTTATCCTTTACAATTCTTTTTATTTAACCATGCTATTACTTATTACAGAATGGAAAAATTGCCATTTTCTACTTATTGGGCCTATTCATAGAGTCCCAGGTAAAAGAAATGCTTAAAAGTGCTATTATATACAGATACTAATGTGGGATCTTCCTGTGTGACTTTTAGGATCAAAATTCTATGTCCCCGTAGGCATAACTAGGTAAACAGATCCTCTTACAGAACTATGTCTTAAGAAAGTTGCTTTATTTCCTTAATTTTCATGTGCAATAAGTTATAAATGTAATCAGCAATTACTTCCTAAATATAAATTAAGGATGATGATGATCCCACAGTCTTTCCCTTAAAAAGAATTACACAGTATAAGTAGGCCTGTGGGTTCAATCCACTTGTCTTCAAGTTTGCAATTCTCTTTTAGGACAACATAATCTTTTATCTGTTCACTTTTTTTAAAAAATGCCTATGACTTTTTAAATGCATCTATGTATGTAATAGAAAATTACATTGGTGTTAGGAGCTACCACTAACATATTACCCAACATCCCTGTGCTCTCAGTTTCCTCACTTAAGAAATGAGAAGACTGGACTAGATCAGTGGTTTCTAAATAATGCTAGACCTCTGTGATGATAGAGCAGGACAGTAGAGGCAATAGAAGGAAAGCGGAGGAGTGTCAAAGACAAGGGGCCACAAAGCTGGCTTCTCACTGCAGCTTCAACAAAAGCAGCTCTCCATTTACCCTTTTACCTGTTTTTAGATATCAGGACTACACATATGAATTTACTTGAAAAAAAGAGGTCCATATGCAAAAATAATTGAAAACCAATGGATTTTTTTTCCTAAAAAGTGTAAACATCCTTTGTCTATCTATCTGAGTCATTAAGAAATATTTTAGGTCTTAATAGTTTAGGCATGACTCTTCAGCTACACTAATGGAGGTGAGGAAATTGAGAGGAGGCTAGGAGTCTAACCCAAGATTATATAACAAATGATTGTAACACCAGAACCCAAAGCTCTTAACATTTATTTTAGTGTTTTATTCTCTAGCATCACACAACAGCAGGGCTATTGTTGCACTACCCATAACTCAGGCATGCACCATTCCTATTAAAGTCTGTGTGGCTACTGCCCCCTAGAGTTGTGCAAAGAGATGGCCCTGCAGAGCCATCACTTATTCAAAATTAAAATAACTATATAACAATTACTATATGCTACATAATCTTTTTAGAATTAGGCCCCCAAACCTCCATATATTTAAACTCCATATCATAAAAGTGAGACAGCTCTGTTTTCTCTTGAAAAATTTGTACAAATAGAAAGCACTTGTTTAAGTATCAAATACAAAAACAAGAAAGCAGCTTTAAAGCTTTAATTACAGCATTGGAAAATGGGTCATTTATTTAACAAACATTTCAGAATTACCAACAAATCAGAAAAAAATGTACAATGAAACCTAAAGAGACAATAGAGCAATTCTGAAAAGTAATATTTTGGGTAAATGGCCTTCAAATACAAATGACTTAGAGTCAACAACCTCTTTATTTCTTTAGACAGGTGCTCTTCTGACAGAGAGGGTCTGCTAGAAAGTTTACATTACATTTATTAACATACATGTACATGTTTTAAATTACATGTGTCATTTAAATTACATGTACAAAAACAAAATGTATCTCAATATCACAGAAGACTTTAAAGTTATTTTTCAGAAACCTGCTATACAGTGGAGAAATAAAGAATATATTCCATGCATTTCCACCCCCTAGGCTGACAAGACAAGTCACAAAGAGATGGAGTGAGTTGCTTGAGGTATTAAGAAGAGACTGGAGGAAATGTCCGTAAAAAGTAGAAATCCCGATTTAAACCATGTGTCTATGTTCTGCAAAATAGGCAGTGAAAGTCTGCTTCAAATTACATACAAGACATACAGTTTTAGTTTCATTGACCTAGAATCTTTCTATTAAAAAACAAAAAGGAAAATCAAGGGATTATTTTTCATTATGAACTGAAAAATCCAGTCAACAGCTATATTAGAAATCATGAAAAGTAAGGTTTTACTCTGACTTCCCAATATTTACAATACTTCAGAAAATGACTATTAGATAAAAGATGCAATTTGGTTCCATATGGTGAAATGTAACATAATAGAAGATCTCTAAAATGATATAACCTAAAGTTGGTAATATGATTAAGGTCTATCCTGCATAGCATACTCAGTAGATCACTGTGAAAAATAACAGTAGAATATGTTTGACAATTTTTATAGAACAGCTATAGGCTTGAACCTCTATAAGCTAATTTCAATGCAAATATTAACATCTTTATAAAGTAGTATTTCTCAAAAGGGTGAAATTAAACAGAGTACCAACCAGTTTGCAGGTAACAGAAAATCCTTTTCGATCATTAGCTTCATTTATGTTTTAGGCACTTACGCATTATACATGGATATCCAACAGCATCAAAACACTAAAAGCCAAAACTTACGGCTACTTTAAAAATACATGTTAAGCTTTCTTAATAACTAGCTTGACATAATAAAAAAATGACAACACTTTAAAGCACTGCAATGTTTAAGGCATCCTATTTCTTATTGTCTTAAATGTGCACCACACATAGCCATTAATCTCAAGGGGGCTCTAATCACCAAGCTTCAGTGAATACTTAGAAATAACACAGTTCCCTGCATCACCAGCATTTTTTAAATGGCAGTGGTACACTTTCCTTCCTTGGTCAAAAAGGGAAAAGAGGGACAGAAAAAGGGTAAGAGGGCCTTCTCTGTGGAAAGATTTGGCCTTGGAGTCAGGGCTTTGAGATATGCTAGTGATCTTGGATCGATGCCTTTTTATTTTCTTTCAGGGATAAATCTGAGCAATGGAATGGCTTGTGACTGTCCAGCCAACCAGCCATATCAGATTTATCAGAAAGAAAGAATGAAAACTGGCTCAGAGGACTCCTGCAGTGGCTGAGTGGCAGGTTGGGGGAAAGACACAAAAACAGAATATACTTAGTGGTGGAAGGCAAAATATATATTCACACGTGTAAACTCAATAAATAATAAGATGTAAAAGAACCTATAGAAATAGAAAGAGTGAATGCATAAGACAGATGATAAATAGTACTTCTATTTAAGAACAAAAGGGATGAAAGCTCATGAATACTAAATATTTGAATCCACTTTGAGGAGGAAATACGACTTTTCCATCAAATGAATGCAAACTCTAAAAATCAGCCCATGCAAACTTGCTGTGTTTAGCTTAGAATAAAAAATACATAAATCTTCCATGAAGTGAATTCCCTGGTAAATATTCTAATGTAATTTCTTAATTAAGACATATTTCCAGTGACTAAATGAAAATATATATAAAGCAGCAAGTGCCTTGATTTTCAACAAAATTTGACTTTCTATGCACGCACGATTAAAATACATAAAGAGTTGAATTTAAGAGGAAAAAAACACAAAGAGTAATGACATTATCGGAGTCATTCTGTTTCATCATAACAGTACATAATTATAGTATTTTCAAGTGATTTTCAGTTATAGTAATAGGTATTAATTTATTTAGAAATATTCTGAAGAAAAAATAATACCTTTTACTAAAAACCCCCTTTTATATATATAAGAATTTCAAAATTAAAAGAAAAAAAAAGGAAATAGCGTACCCATGGATGTGCCCACACAGTAAACATTTGTAAGAAAAAGGATTGATGCCTTTTTGAAAATGTATTTAACACCTTTTTCACCACTTAACCAAGTTTTAATAACATTTTTCTTCTCAAAAGAAAAAAAATCATAAATTTGGAGATATAATGATATATCCTAAATATGTAGGAAAGATACATGTACTTTTACAGAATGAAAAGCAGGACTAAATTCCTTGCATATAAGAAATGGAAACTGAACTTTACATCATTTATCTATTAAGGTATATGAGAGTGCCACCTCAATACTACTATATGTTTTATTTCAATATAAAGGTAACATTGGTGATTCTTCATTATATGGGGAAGATAGAAATTTTAGAATCATTCCTTTGGATGGTAAAGGTTTTATAATTGCCATATAAAAGGACTTTGGCTATAATATTTCTAGATAAAATGAATCATTGATAATGGGGCAAAGTCCTTCAGACTTTCTAAAAAACCATCTTCTCTAAAGCTGATTTTTTCCAAGCAAAAGAAGAAAAAATTTTAAAAAACAGGTCTTCTTCCGTTACAATTATTTTAAGAAATATCTTAAAGATCTATACAATAGAATCCCCACTCTATATTTTTATTCTGTTCACATAGAGCAGTAAATAAGGTGCATTCCTTCTGCTTCTTAAGAAATTAGCATTTCAAAAATATGCCACTTTCCCCTGAACTCCAAGCGTGTCTAATAATGCGAGAAGCAGATTGTCTTCCCTCGTTTCCTTAATTTGTTTCATCTAAAAGCAATTCACTCAACATCTTGTCGCCCTCTGGCAGCTTAGTTTACTTATCCGCACTTAATTTCTCATTTGGACCAAAACAAACTCCTCCAAACTGCTACTGACTGGTAACCGCGAGAGGGAAGACGCGCAATATGTATTTACTTGGGAACACACAGCCACACACATACACAGCCACAAACACAGACGCTCACTCACGCCCCAGACAGTAACTTGTTTTTATAATAGCACTACATTAAAACCAGCTGAACTTTCCCTGCCAGGTGCAGCAGGGTGGAGGTGGGGGAGGATGAAAAAAGAAGTCCCTAGGGGCATTTACAGTTTCCAATGGATCACCTTAGTATGCTTGTTGCAATTATACCAAGGATGCACCCGAGAGCTTTTCTTTGTGCGGCCCTTTCATCTAGATCACTTTGTGTTTTGAACAAGTGAGGCTCGCCTTTGTGGCCCCAGAATTTCAAGTACAGAGTCACACACGGAACAACAATGGCACGCTAATCCTCGCGCTCTAAATGGGCTCACTTGTGGGTCTGACAATTCGCCCAGGGAAAGGAGAAGAGACGAGCGAGGGCGCGAGCTGGTGTCGCCTGAGACGAGGAAGAGGACAGCTGCAGAACTAATTTGGATTACATTCCTTGCAGAAATTCTGAAAAGGGCTTTTCGGCATAGCTCAACCCGCAGCCGCATAGTTAATACCAAATTGCTGCGGACTTGGAGGGGGTCCCCCAGTGGCAGAGGCTGAACCAGACAGCCCCCAGTAGGTCGCCTCGTAGAAATTCCTCTCGGCTAAGCCTGCATGTCGGTCGCAACTGCTTTTGAATGGGTCGATGTGCATAATCAACCCATTGAGGGAAAATATGAGGGGACTTGGAACACCGAGGGAGATAAAAAAGAGATGTATCTAAGAGGCCGCTTGGAATGTCAAGTCCGTGTTGGTGTGATTCCGGAGGTGGCTGGAGCGCGGGACCTGGTATGCATGAGGAATTTCGGACTAATTGGGAGGGTGCAAACGGCCAGCACACCCGGCGTACATGTGCCATTCGAAGGTCATTTTGAAAGGCTCGATGATTGTAACTTGTTATTTACTAGGCAAGGAGGAGGAGGCGGTGGCGACGGGGGCGGAGCGGGAAAACTACAGCGCGCTGTTTTCTTGGTGAGGTCAGAAAGACACCCTCCAGAGGCGGAAAGCTCTCTCTATCGCCACTCCCGGGGTCTTTATCACCTCAAGCATTCTCCCAAGCTCCAGTCACCAGCCTTGGACGGTTCCGGAAATCTCCCTGGCTCTCCCAAAAGACCCCTCCCTTGGCCGCGGCAGACACCGCTTCTCCTCAGTCCTTTCCCGTCCCGCTTTCATCACCAGGAAACTTAAGTGTCAGAAACTTTGAGCTCCCTCGCACTGCAGGTGCTGTCATCAGCCCTGCATGCAGCGACGCGCCATCCCCACTGCGCTGCCTCTAGGGGTCAATTAAGCCCTTTGCCTGCCCAGGTAGACCGGGATCAAGTTCTCCAGCAAGCAGTGGCCGCGCACTCGGCGCAGCCGCAGCGCCCGCCTCGGGTTCAATCTGTCCGCGCTACCAGCAGGCTCCGCAGCCGGGCCGGGCAGTAAACAGAGAAGTTGGAGGGACTCCGGCCAATAGCAAGTTGAACTACAGGAAGAACTCTTCCCGGAGCCAAACACGGCAACCGACGGGAAGGCTGGGCTTCTGCCTCAAATGTGCCAAGCATGATTTTTTTTTTTTTTTTTTTTTTTAAGAAGTCAGGCGGGCGAGCAAGCGCCTCTCAAGTCAATGGGGCGAGGGCTCCGGGACGCCGGCCGAGGAGGCCCAGCGTTCCGGGCCCCGGGCCGAGACGCGCCGGCCCGCTGCACTCGAGCCGCCCAGGCTTGGCTCGAGTCGCATCTGACTCCACAAGGCTCGGGCGACTTGGGGCGCTCTGGACGCCGGCAGCACACACAGGTGCAGAGCGCCGCCCACCACAGCCCTCCGGCTCGGGAAGAGGCCCGGCCGGCACCGCCCGGGACCCCAGCCCCGAAGAACGTTTCTCTGAGGCTTCTTAACCCTCAAGGGCCCAGACAGGGATTCAGGAATCTCCACTAACTGGGGATTTGGCTCTCCCATGTCCCGAACAGGCGCGACCAGGGGGGATCCCGCTTAGTCTCACAGAAATCGCTCGAGACAGGAAAACGGGGGGTTAAGTAGAGAGAAAAGGGACAGGGGCGCGGAGTAATTTTCACGATAAGCACAACACATGCACACACAGATAAGTTTAGGACGGAAAGAGGGGCGGCCGAGAACCCAGGGAAGGCTCCGGTCGAGTGGTCCCCGCGCGCCCCCCGGGATGGGCGAGCAGGGCGAGGGAGCCACTCCACGCAGCCAAGCCGGCGGCAGCAGGTTCCGCAACTGGAGCGCGCGAGAAGGAACCCACCTGACTGAGAAGCGCCGGGCTGGACGGTCCCCGCCGCCAGGAGAAGGCTCACCCAGACCCAAAGTCCCGTCGCCAGCTTCATTTTTTAGAAGTCTCAGATCCCGTGCTGACAATTACATGTCCAAATGGCATAGCCCCCTTTCGGGCACGCGGAGGAGATTCCCCAGCCAGACGCGCGCGAGGGCGCGAGGGGGGCGGGCGCGGCACGCGCGGCGCCCCGACTCCCACGGCGGGCGTCCGAGTCCGCGACCGCGGGTCCAGGGCCGGGGACCGGAGGAGGGGGTGGTGACTGCGCGCGGGAGTGCGAGCGCGTGTGGGAGTGTGCGCGAGCGTGTGCGCGTGGTGCTCCGGGCCGGACTGTGCAGCTATTTCCCCGTGCGAGCCTTCGCTTTCTCGCTCCCTCCTCACTTTCTCTCTCTCACTGGTTGGTCAACAATAAAAAAGGAAAGGGGGGAAAAAGGTTTCCAAAAAAAGTTGATTGCAAAGCGGGGGTAGGTTTCCGGCCTCTCCCCCCTCAGCCGGGCTATGTTCGGCTCCTTCTTCAGTTTCCTTGCACCTCCAGTCCAAATCGGGAGGGAAGGGGGGCGGGGGGAGCTTCTCGCCTCTCCCCGGATCCCGTCCTTCTTTTTCCTGTCAGCTTTCCTCACACTTGTCCGGCGGCTGCTGTAATTAAAGCTCCGAGCGTCATTTCTAACGCTCCGCGGTCTCCAGCTGCAGCCCCACAGAGAAATTAATAAGACTCCGGAAAAAAAAGGGGGGGTGGGAATAAAACAACCCTCCACGCAACCAGGCAGGCTCTGCTCAGCCGCGCAAACCCCGCCCCTGCTCTGACCCAACTAGCCACGCCCTTCCCCCCACAGAACAATCTTATTGGCTCAGCCACTCCCCAAAATCCTAGGCCCCCGGAGTTTGGAAAACACCTGTCAGGGAGAGGGAACTGGGTGGTGGGGGCGGGGGAGGCTGGATTTAAAGAGCTCACCCGAGGCCACGAACTGAAACACGGCCCTTCCCGCTCCGGCAGAGGCCTGGGACAGCTGGCCCGCCTAGTGGACAGACCACCAGAGAGATGCTTAAAGAAAATAATTTTTTTTTTCTTTAAACAAGAAAGCATTTTCTGTAGTGTCCCACGGTGCCCATCTACAGACAGGACTTTCTCTAAAAATAGAAGGAAAGTCAACGTTGATTCTGGCAAACCTCCCCTGCTCGCTCCCCCAACACACACACACACACACACACACACACACACACACACACACACACACGCACGCTCTACACTTAGAAAGTACTTTAATCGTGTGTACAGTGACTTCTCCAATTATGCCCTCTCTCTCGTTGTACCCACGCTCCCAAACTGACGGAGGTTGAGCTAAACTAAAAATCTTCATTTGTAGAGCCACATACTTTGATTTTTAGATTTTTATGAGTCTTTTCACCTTTTCCATAGACTTTAGGACAACTTGATTTGGGGTTCATTCTCATTAAGCAGATTTGATCTTAAATGACTAGGAATTGTCCCAAACCCGAAAGAATTTAAGGAGGTCATGTCAGAACCTGCTAAAATAACTGACCTTAAATGATTAGGCTTATTCCATAGGAAGCTTTAGGCCCCTTCCTTGTTCTCACTCTGCAAGTTCATGGTCCCCAATCCCCATGTCATTGCTAGCTATGGGAGTCTCTGACCTTTTCTGAATCTAAAATATTCTGGGACTGGGTCGCATCAATGTACATATCCCTTGCCTTTTACAGCTGTGAAACTGTATCCCGGCAGGGGCCAGAATCTCCTGAGGGTAGTAGGTTATTGGCTTGCTATTTGCACAGGCATTCTATGTATGAATTATTTTCCTTTTTTTTTTTTTTTTGGTTTCTCTAGAAGCAGCAAATATATAATTAAAAAGTATCAGGGGAACTTAAAAATCAAATCACTCTACCTCCTCAATGATCATCTGAGACCTTTCCTTTCCTCTCCTACTCTTTTATCTGTAGCTCTGTCCCTTAAGAATTTCCATGGAGCTGAGAACAGATTGGAACAGAAGCCGAAAGCCTGAAGCCTTCCCTTTCTTAGACCCACAGAAAGTAACAGCCCCCATTAAGAGGCAAACAAGCTAAACATGCTATTTTACCAGAAGCAGCCTTAGGGTGGGGAGAAACTAAGCCTCAAGCAGATGATGGTGACTTGACCAGAATGGTCATGAATACAGCAGAACCATGCATATTGCTCTTTGGGATTATGTTTGTTTTCTATTTTTATACCCCACCTTCTGTTTTCTTTTCTTTCATTCAATCTCTTACCTTTCTTTAAATCCCTCTTTGGCTTGTTATGATGACTCTCGGGTATTTACTCCATAAAAACTACTTTTTAAAACTTCCATTCTGTCCCTAGAATAACAATTTAAGTGACAAACATGAACTTCTTGCTTTTGGAAAAGTTTAAGTCTCTGTATTTTTTTTAAGTCTTGTTTCTGATGTCAGTTATGTCGCAGGAAGGGAATAAATGAATTGCGTATTTTGCTTTAAATTGTGGGGGAAAATTAAATGATCTGAATATTTTGGATTTTGGATTTTTTCTAGTTATGTCTATTGTCATAGTTTTACTCCTTCACCAATTTTATAGCTCTCCCATGAAAGTATACACTGGTCTCACCCATATCTTCTAGAATAATTCTTGGTAAAGGAGGGCTTTCAATTAATATTCATCAGTTTTAAAAAGTCTATATTTTTGTGGTTATTAGCCCACAAAAAGGTGGGCTAATAACCACAAGGTGTCCACCAATCAAATTACCCAACACATCCAAGATTTGACTCTAATTCTCAGTTTGTTCTGCCTTGATGCCCATTTTCCTAGTTCTAACATTGAAACAATGATTAGTAACTGGCCAACAATGGATATCTAACCTGCAGCCTACAAAATGAATTGACATCAAAGCTCTAACCAGCAGAAGCATCCTATAATTTAGTGGTGATTGGTTTACCCAATCAGATTCTACCTCAAATAGTTTGATTATAAAACCTAGAGATGTAGACAGGAAGACGGTATCCTGTGTGGGCAAGCCAGAGGATAAGAAAGTAGAAGCCATGAGCCAGAGTCAAAAATTAGCTTTTTCTGTGTCTGCTCTCATTTGCTTCCCATCTCAACTGAGTCTTTATAAGAAATGAACACTAGAATAGGAGATATTTACTACCTGATGTGGAAAGGGCATGCTAACTAGATTTCTAGAGGTCAAGGTGGATCTCTGTATTTTTTCACTTTCCATATGTCTTGATAATAAATCTCTAGCAGTTAACTAAAATGTGTTGCTGTTAGTTGCAACCTGAAAAAAAAAATCTGAATAACCCAACATGTTACTTAGAAAACCGTAACTGAACACCTGGACTTATCTACTGAGTATCCCTTTTTAGAAACTGCCCTTTCCTCAGTTCTACATTTTCAACTTATATCTACTTCCCTGTTACAACAACCTCCTACTCCCTGGCTTTATGTTGGCCCACTCAAAATACCAAGTTGGACCAATCAAAATGCCTTGGTCACTGTTAAGTTAATTGGATGGGAGAAAGTCCCACTAAGTCCCTTATCTGAGATTTTTGTACATGAAATATAGAGTTCATATCCAGTCTTTCACTGATCTAAAATTCCATATCTAAAACTCCAGAGCTGGACTGTCTAGGGTTTCCTTCTACGTAGGGATGACCAGGCTGCAGTGAGAAAGAATAAAGTTGCTATTTGAAAGATGCAAAAGCACAGCTGGGTCTGCAGAGTATGCAAACTCTTCCTGTGGCTTAGTTGTTCATATACCCTTTTTCCTTAAGCTAGTACAATTTTCATTTTTGCTACCTGAAACCAGAACAGTAGGAAATGGGGAAAAACTTGTCCAACTTGAGTGAGATCATATAAGCCATCATGTCCCTTGAGAAAAATATTCTGCTATGGCCCATATTCTTCAGTTTCCCTTCCTGGTCTCTCATGATTTCCCTTGGCTGAAGCCATAACCCCAACATAGAGGTGGCTTTGTCCTTTGCTGCTTTCCCGTATTCCTTTCTCCACTTAATTTCTTCCATTAGTAATAGAATTCAAGGAGATTCGTGAAATAATGAGTGACAAAATGCTGCTGTTGAGGGAAAAGAATACATTGAACTCAGAGTTCAGTGCTGAATTAGATCCCTAACTTTGTCACAGAGTCTCAGAGTTCACTCCAATCTTCAGCTTGTTTTTAATACTTTCCTAAAGGTCAGATTAGAGCTTGCTGCTTTAAATATTTTGCCATTGGCCATAAATATAAATTTGGGACATGTATCAATTAAGAAAAGGAAATGAGTACTCTATCATAAATCAATTATCTTCTTCTGAATATTTAAAAATACAGAATTCTAGTTTTATTTCTTGTCCATCGTCATCTTCCTCCTCATCTAAGTTATCTTGTGATCAGGAGCAACTTACTTCACATACTTGTGCCCATTTCTCGTCTTTAATGGAAGTAGTTGTTACATCCCAAATCTAAGATTTTATGAGTCTATGATTTACTCTTCACCTACTAAGTGCAAATCTTAACTTTGACATACTTAATTCTCTCATATTCCTTCTTCTTTTCTCCCACTTACCCATACATACCTCTTCATCTGGGCCACCAACAAAGGCACATCTTAAATCACTGATCTTAGTCATTTCATGCTGCTATAACAAATACCATGACTGGGTGATTTAACCAACAAACACTTATTTTTCACAGTTCTAGAGGCTGAGAAGTCCAAGATGAAGTTTCTGGGCAATTCTTTTCATGCTGAGGGCCATCTTCTGGTTTGTAGATGTACTCCTTCTTGCTGTGTCTTCACATGGCAGAGAGAGAAATCATCTCTCCCCTGTCTCTTCTGATCTTAATCCCATTCATGAGGGCTCCACCTTCATGGTATAATTATTAAATACCAAAACCCTATCTCCAAATACATTGAGAATGAGGGCTTTAGCATATGAATTTAGGAGCACACGAACATTCAGTCCATAGCACTGCCTTAGGAAAATATCCATATAAGCTTGCTACTATATTATTATGAAGTATTCAACACTTTGGATCTTTACTCTTCTTTCAGCCAAAAAGCAACTGTAGTAAACACCAATCAGGTTCAGTATTAATATGAACAAACAGATGACAGACACAGTGTCGGTGAGTTTTATTGGTTTGTTTGTTGCTTAACTTAGCACTTGAAATAACACTTTTCCTCTTAACCCTCTGAGTTCTGGAATTCTCTGATATTTTGGTGACATTCAATATTTCAAGGCCCAATTAAAAAAAAAAACTTAAAAAATTCAAACATTTTTAAATGCATGGATAATAAACATTAACTGAAAAACTGTTTTTGTTACATTAGTTAAGCTAATATGCAGGGAGGACCTTCCCAAGAATATTTCACTCTTGGTTAGTAAGTGTTGTTTTCTTTCTATGTGCATGATTAAACCTTAATTTTTTAAGTGCTACAGAGGAGTAAGTGAACATAAATCAATCAAATCTGTTTGCTTTTATCTCCATTCATTGGTGTCTATTCAAGTTCTTATAGACAGTTTTGATTTATAGCTGAAACTGCAAAACAATTTCAGCCCTGTGGATAAGTAGTATTTTCCAAAAAATGTATATAAAAATTATTTTTTCTAGTAAAACCTTTCCCTGTTGTGTATTTTCTTTATATATTTTCTTAAATCATGGTTTTGTGTTCCATATAGCTTTTTTCTATTGCTTTGTAAGCTTGAAGACAAAGTAAACCTTCAATAGCAGTTGCCAATTAAAACTTAAAAAAGAAAGGGACATTTCTATTTTTGCATGTCTATATATTTATAAATAAGTTCTATTTAGGTTACTTATTAGTTACTTATTGAGGTTATGAAGGTTGAGGTTACTTGTTGAGGTCTGGCCTGAAATCTGTATCAAGATAAAGTGTGTTAGTTTCTTTTTCAGGTAGCATCTTTTATGCTCTACTTTGTTCCTTCTGTATTTTTAACTCTGCAAAGAGCATAATCATGTTATAGTTAATAAATAGATTTCTCAAAGGAAGCTTAAATTACATTTGCCATGCACCCAAAAATGGATGTTAATTTTACTTGGGTCACAAAGAGTTCTTAGAATTTTTCTTGAACTCCTGCCAAACAGTCAACTAAAGTAATCATTTAGAAACCATGTATTTTCTTCCCAGGTTTGTGTAGGGACGGCTGAATCTCCAAAGATTCATGAAAAGGATTCTAAAAGTTCAGAAAGGATCCTAAACTTGTTGAGTCCTCTTCTTTCAACAGTTTAATAGTCTGTTTCCTCCTTGCCTGATCAATTACTTCTCAGTATAATCCAATTTCCTTTCTTTTACTGTAATTCTCTAATTCTCTTGGCACTTTATCCTTACCAAGCCTATCCTTGCCTCTGAAAAAGCTGTCATTAGGCCCAAGACATTTGGCAGGTTCTCTTTTTGGTCCTGGCCCCAAGTGAATCACAATTTTCTGCATTCACAGGTTATGCATCTCAGAGAATATTTCAGGTTCTTAAACTTTTAATTCTTCAGTTTTCCAGTGGAGAGAGCCCAAAAGAGAAGCTGCCAAGATTATTAAATCTCACCAAGTAGTATAAAAAAAATATTTTTAAGAAAGACAAAAGTTAAACTGATCATGCTTGATGATAAAAGAGACAGCACTAATAAGAGAATGTATGGTGATATTTATGTATTTTCTTCAGAAGGATGGTTTTTAATTTATATTAATAAACTGATAAATGTTTTCCCTTTTGGTTTGCCATAAAGGTCCATATGACTCTAGAAAAACAAATACCAGTTGGCATATCTCTGCTTTGATGTCTTAGGTAATCATTTAAGAAATGCAACCATGAATATAGCTTGATTTGCATCCAGCTTTGAATATTTAAATTGCTAAGACAATAAACATTTTAATAATGTGCTATTGTATGAAAGCAATATGGCAAAAAAAATACAAATATTTCAACAGCTGATAATATTAAACTCAGTGCAAAAATAGCAGTATCTAATTTAATTTTATTAAAAGAGGGAAAGGCCAGGCTGGACAATATTTTGAATATGAGGGAAGAATATCTACATTTATAAAACTAATTTGAATAAGGAAAAAATCTTAAGCTATATAAAATTATAGAAATATTTTTTTTTTGCTCTATGAACCTAGCTTTAATTGGGGCCATTTACTTAAACAATTTTTAAGCAATACTTTCTCAAATACACAGTCCATTTAAAATCATTCTACTAATAGTATGTAGTACCATATACTGATCACTTCTGGTCTTCCATGATGAGCCTAACTTACTTTCTAAATAAAACCAATTTATAAACAATTGATATTACTCTGTGTAAATTGTCAAATAAAGAAATCTTGTGCTAGATCCTATTTTTTTTTTTTTTTTTTTTTTTGAGACAGAGTCTCACTCTGCTGCCTGGGCTAGAGTGAGTGCCGTGGCGTCAGCCTAGCTCACAGCAACCTCAAACTCCTGGGCTCAAGCTATCCTCCTGCCTCAGCCTCCCGAGTAGTTGGGACTACGGGCATGCGCCACCATGCCCGGCTAATTTTTTCTATATATTTTTAGTTGGCCAATTCATTTCTTTCTATTTATAGTAGAGACAAGGTCTCGCTCTTGCTCAGGCTGGTTTCGAACTCCTGACCTTGAGCAATCCGCCCTCCTCGGCCTCCCAGAGTGTAGGATTACAGGCGTGAGCCACCGCGCCCAGCCTAGATCCTTCTTTATAGTATTTGTCTACACTGTATAAAATATTTCTATTAACAAACTTGTGCATTTTATGTATATTTTCAAGAAAATTATAATAGGTATTATTACAATGTAAGGTATTAATGTTTATTTTAGCTAATATATGTATACTGACTTCACATTATATGTAGTCACTTTGGGTACATGTTGATAGAGAAAGAAAAATGTTCTTTGTCTAATCAAATATTGGAAGAAAATAAAACAATTGTGACAATTTATTGTTGTCTATTAGATAGAATGGGAGGGTAGGAGAAGTCTGCTTTATACAGCTTAATGTGACTTCGCTAAATGAATACTTCTAGACAAATGGAATTACTACACGTCTTACTGCATTTACTTATCACTCCATTTAGGAACTCCTCAACACACTGGAGAAGATGTTATGCATTATACTGAAAATATAATGATATTGTGAATGTTTTCTCTCTCTCTGTAGTATTCTTTTCAGAATATTGTTCTGAATACTGTCATCGTGTTCTTTGTACCATAACTCTCACAGAATATTACTTAAAGAGGATGAATCAGTGATAGTATTTACCACAAACTACAAAAGTAATTTTGATTATGTCTTCACATGATTGCATTGAAGCACAACATTATCTTCTAGTATTTTCTGTGAAAAGAATATATGTTAGCTACTATTATATATACATTTTCATATGTATATAAAATACATGTTTAATTTCATGGAAATTTTTGCTATAAAATGGAAAAAATACTTTCTACTTTCTTCTAATTAATTAGTATCCTACCGCCTTTTTCCAGTTTAGACACTGGCATTTTAAAAAATCCCAAAGTAAATATTTCTAGAGGGAATAGGACCTCTTCCCTTTACTTTTTCACATACTTTCTCCCTGACATGTTTTTGAAAGAAAATGATTATGTTACATTTTATTTTCAAATGAGGGAAGAAATTAAAAGTATTTTTTAATAAGTATTTAAAGTATTTTTTTTTAAAAAGTATTGAATACAGAATTTCACTACACTATGTGAGGCCAGCAAATCTCAATAATACAAAAGGGCTAATTATAAAACTAGTCAAGAGACAGACTATAAAGGTATTATATTTTAAAATAACAAGAAAAAATAGATATTTTAGGTAATTGAAACCTTTCATGCATGTATGCAAAGGTATTATATATTCAAATTTATGACTTGAAAAGAGTCACCCTGATAAAACTCACCTGCCTGTTTTCTAAATGTGATTAAAATGAAGAATGGAAACTCACTACTAATGTAAAATTGGCACTTTTTTTTTTAAACACATAAATAAAATCAACATAGCTGGCAAGATAAAAATAATAATTTCAAATATTTAAATAGGAACTGTGACTCTATCTGCCTTTCAGTAAACAGTGACTAATTGTGCTAGCTAAATCTGTACCTTCAAGATTGGAAGGCACAGATCCTGCAAAGATACTGAGGTTGGTTCTCACTCCAGTGGCCTTCACTGTACATTAATCAGAAGTATTTCCTATGCAAATCTTGTCATACAAAGCAATTATGGTTGTTCCTAAACTGACCTCATGTTTATTTATTACTTCACTATTTTTCTTCCAAACCTTGGCTGATCTCTTCAAACACACACCATTTTTATGTTACTTTTTAAAGGTATACAGTACAGCTATTTTTAATTTATTTGTGCCTGTTATAAATGGAGAAACTGTGTAACTCTCTCAATCTTCAATGCAGTGCTTAGTCTGAATAATATTCCAGTGACTGTTCATGCAAACTATTTTCACCCCAGGGTCTTTGTTAGGATGAAGAGGCTCTTCTAATAGCTTGAGGCCATGACACCTTGTTTGGTCTTACTCTGCAACATTAGCTGATAACTCACGGAGACTGTCAGCTACAGTACACTAAGCAGGGGGAAAAAAGGTATTTTTATTGCAGGGTAATTGAAAGTAAAATATACCAAAAAACTCATTGCTAACCATTTATATATTTTCTCAACTTTACCTGCCCTCAGCAAGTGCAACTCATCTAGAGACATTGCATTTATCATGAGAAATAGCTTGGTGACATAAATCCACAGTCAATAATAGCAATGATGCTCTTTAATTGGCTAATATTGTATTGCCACAGCAATTCCCATTTTTTGATTTCTGGTTGAGCAACAGTGGCATCCAGTGGCCAGATAATTGTTTTCATGACTAAAGTGTCACCAGAAGTTTGGACAAACAATACTAAATGTTTCAGATGTATTTAGCCTAAACAAAGGAATTTACTAGGAAAAGCAAATCAAGTGCTCCTGTTTCCGAAGCAACCCTGGATCAAATCTAGGTCAGAGATTTGGCTCTGACGACTACAAAAAACTGGCAATCTCGCCAACATCCCTTAATAACTTCAATTTGGGGTTCCTATTAACTGTCTGCTGTGTATATTCATGTTGACTCCATTATCTATATCCTTGTTATACTGGAAAATTCTCCTACAATGAACTAGACACCACTTCTATGAAAAATACCCACAAAATCAAAACATGTAAAACAACAGCTGATAACATGTTCTCAATGCTCATTTTATACAAAAGTGTTCTTGTGGCCCCATATGTTAAATACAACCCCTAAAAGTTAAAAGTAATCCATGGGTGACATTTGGGAGCAGATTGGTATCGTGATATGAAGAATACTGGATCCAAATGGTTTTTGCCCCAGCACTTTCGCTTCCTGACAAGCCCAATAAATCCTCTGAACCTGAGGATAGCTATCCCCCAGGGGATTATGAGGCTTAGGTATGATAAATAAAGCTTTCAGGACAACCCTTTGCCCAGAGTAGGTATTCAACAATGAAGTGGCAAGGAACACAGGTTCTGTACCCAGACTTTCTGAGTTCAGACTCCGGCTCTGGCACTTACAAGCTGTGTGGCACAGGCTAATTTATTTTTACAACCTGGGCTTCAGATTCCTCATATATAAATAGAGGACAATAATAGTACCTGCCTCCTACGATTACAGTAATTTTTTTAAAAAATAGTATATTCAAAATTTTGGAACAGTGCTTGCCATATAGAAAACATTCCATAAATATTAACCTCTGTTCAAAGTTAGTCTTTATATACAAAGAAGAGTTTATTAACAGCAACAATAAAAAATGCTCTATAATGTTTTCCTTGGCTCTGCTTGTACTTTCCATTGAACTATTCCTTGTCTATGTCATCTATATGACTAATGACATATATTTTTCAAGTGGCAATGACGAGAAATATAATGTGTAGAGATGGAACTTGATCAAAGAAAATCAGTACCATCTAAGCAGAGCTTCAAGAAATGGAGAAAACTCTGATTCAGGAATGAGAGGTGAAAAATATAAAATTCATCTTGGGAGTAGGTGAAAGATAGGTGAATTCTGAAATTTTAGAGGTAATTGAGCTAATACTTATTTTCTCAAAATGCCCTTTGTACTCAACATTATTAAGACAAACTTGAGTACTACCCACATTTTCTACTTTGTTTTAGCTTATTTTATCAGATAGAATTACAGCAATTTAGAATTGATAGAAATTTGGATTTGCAAGCATTCCATGAAGTATATGGTTAATGATTAGATAATTATTTTTCAGTTAAAATAACTGAATTTTTTTTTTTTTTAGAAAAAAAAAAAGGAACAGTCAAAACCCAAGCTAGCCTAAGCTAGCAGCATGTTTCACTACAATAAAAGTTGCTGACTGAGGAGACTGGTGGAGCTTGGCAAATATTCATTCCTAGAATAAAATGTAAGAACTGACAAAGTAGAAAATGGTCCAGAAGCAGGCAGGTAGACACAGCTCAGTGGACCAAGGTGCAGGGTCCAAAAACCTGAGCCAATTCCAATGAGAGTCATTGGCACAATGGGACTCAGGCTAGAAAGCAGAGAACAGTAATCCTCCAAGTCCTCCAATTCATAAATCAAGGGGCCATCTTGGTCATGTTCAATAGGATATCTAGTAAGAATAGACAGTATGGCTTGGTATAAACTAAACCAAGGAAGGAGGGCTTTCTAGCAGGGCCAGGAAGTTCCCTTGCCTCTCAAAATATACCACTCTGGAATGGTCCACTTCTGGAAATTCTACCATTATTAAGACATTCTTTGTGTTACTCATTTCTATATTCTTTCTCTATTAAAATGCAAATCCCATTGAGAAAAGAAAACATTAAATCAATAATTCCTTCACATTAACTTATTTTTTCACATGCTTTTCAATATATCAATAAAAAGGAGGGACTAATGACATATAAAAATAACTGGGAGTTGCTGAAAATAAGAAAAATAAGGAATTTGGGATCACTTCAAGCAAACACAATTTTCTTATTCAAAACAAGTTTTCAAAGCTATCAAACTAAGCACATAATCAGGCAACTGCCTGAGAACACCTTAAACTCTTGGCCAACATTTTATTTCCTGAAGGCTAGACTCAGTTTTTCTCACTAAATCTCTAGTACAGGTGCATTAAGCACTGATTCTATACTACTAATGCTGTCACTATAGGGCAGAGTGAGAAACTGTGATGATAAAATGGTCCCTGGCATCATAGAGTTTGCAACTGAAGAAATCTGTTTAATTTATCCATGTCACCTGTAAAGAAAACAGTCACCAATAGTGGTTACTTTTAACCTAAAACAGAATAGCAGTATAGAAACCTTCTAAAATTTATGCTGTTATCTTCTTTATTTTTCATTCCAACTTCAGTTTTAGGAAGCAATGTAAGCTTAAGGCATAATGTAACAGGCTACAAAGCAAAAAATTCAAAGTAGAAAATGGCTCCATGGCACTAAGTTTTTAAAAACACTGCACAAATCATTTGGGATGGGGGAGCTGCTTCTGTGCCTTTCATATACAATGGAACCCTATGCCAGGCAACAAAGAACTAAGTGATCAGCTAAATAAACAGGCACTTCCCTTGTAGTCTCTCTTGAAGGGAAAGTGGTTGTTATTAAGTATGCACTGTACTGAATAGGGCAATTCAATTGGAAAGAGCTTTATGGTAAAGAAATTTAAAGAAAACACAAGTTTCTTGACTATTTAGAAATAGAACATATTTTCAAGACTGTCTTGATAACAGGTTGTATGTGGGCTGTCAGCTTGCTTTGTCCTATTAAAGCAATCATGATTCAACATTCTTGGAAGAAAAAGTGGGATGTAAAAATCCTCAATAAATATTTTCAAAACATGAGAAACACATTTGTCACACAAAAACAAATTCTGCTGTCTTTTAGTGAAAGAGCTAGAGGAAAGAGACTATGCTTAAAATTATGGGTCTGGATGTTCCTTTTTTGTTCTCATCCAAACAGCACAGCAGAAGGCCTTGATGTATAATTTGTTTCCCTGCGCTCTCCAGTTACTACAGAGGATCTACAATGGATACAGTGTTGATATCAGATTTATTTTCAAGATTTAAGAGATGATGTCAGAACAAGTGGCAGAGCCACATGGAGCAACAAGTGTGTTGTGTAGTCAGCTTGTCCTGGTAGCACCTATTGTCACTTTGTTTACAAAACAATGGGTTGTCTATTTCAGGAATAAGAGTGTGTGTTTCTGTGTATGTGTGTTTGTGTGTTTGTTATTTTGTTAGGGTAGGAAATATTTCCAACATAATAGGAGAGTTTCTTAGCTAAGGATGAATATATATCCTATGTAAATATTAATATATGAGGGTATACACTACAGTATAATTTAGGATTCTTTTAAATTACTACATTATCATTCATTAATAAAACTGATAAATAACAGAAAGATGGGCCCTTATATTAAGGTAGATACCTCAAAAGTTTAGTATTAGAAACTGATACTCCTTGAAAGTATCTTTTCAGGGGTAATTTTTGTTATGAAGAGGAAAGGTAAAGGGGATGCTGATTTAATGGCGGTAGTGTGCTATTTGCCACTGAGGAAGTTGCCATCAGCCAAGGGATATTACATAATATTCCAAAAGTGGCACATCCTAATCAAAGGGATCTTGTATTTAAGATAGTGTCCTGATGCAGCTGAAAGCCATACTGTCAAGGAATTTGCTTATGTCTGAACTTGACGTTCAATATTAAACATCAGGGGAGTATACTACTGGGTTTATGCCACACACATACACATACACATGGATGGATGGGTAGATAGACAGATTGACAGACTGGTAGATGGACAGTATCTTAACCCATTTAGGCTACCATAACAAAATACCATAAACTGGGTAGCTTATAAACAACAGAAATTTATTTCGTACAGTTCTAGATGCTGAGAAGTCCAAGATTAAGGTGCCAGTAAATTCAGTGTCTGGTGAGGACCCATTTTCTAATTCATAGATGACACCTTTCTTTTGTAACCCCACATGATGAAAGGGGCAAGGCAGCTCTCTAGGGCCTCTTTTATAACAGCACTAATTTCATTCATGAGGGCCTCACGACCTAATCACTTCGCAAAGATCCTGCCTCCTAATACCATCACTTGGCAATTAGGTTTCAACATATGAGTTTTAGGGTAATGCAAGCATTCAGACCATAGCAGATAGATAGATAGATAGATAGATAGATAGATAGATAGACAGACAGACGGACAGATAGATAGATAGATGTTAGGTAGATAGTCTCTGTGGGCAAAGATTGTAATCATTTATCTTGGGTGGCTGCTATGCCAGGTGCTTTATTAAACTGCCCCATAGGACAGGCATGATAGGGTTAACATCTGGAGCACTGCACAATCAGGCACCACTATCATTGCCAATGGATTACTATTTATGATATGGAAATGCTGTGTAATGCCTGATTAACTCAGTTGGCTAATGTAAGGTTTTCAAAAAACCAAGACTATGATTCTGCCAAATACAAATTATTGAAGGCTTACGTGCAACAAGTACCACAACCACCAAGATCAGGCCACTTACTTTCTCATTTAGAAAAACACCTTTCCTCATGGCCAGACATCTCCCAAATGAAAGAGGCCGGCCCTAAGAAGAAAGATGCAAGAACTGGTTCAGTAAATGCTGTCTCTATCCTGATGTGAAACCAGGGTGAAGGAGAAGATTTGGGGGAGAACTTCCTTTTAGGTATCAACTACACCAAAATTACTTTCAGAACATGCAAATATGTTCATTGCTTGATTTCTTGGTTGAAAACATAGTAAGCTAAATTCATAATGTTGGCAGTGTTTCTGTATATAAACAGCTTAAGACTGAAATGACTTTGCATAACTGAACACTTTATATAACAGCTCTTCTCAGTTGCCTATCTGAAAGGAAAATGGCCATATGAACTTTCTTGTGGTTCCAGGTGTTGCTGTCTTCCTAAATAGTAGCAACAGATGTAGCCTAGGGCCCTTTTTGGCTATTAAGAGCTGGTCTGTAATGAGTCTGGAGAGGTAGGACAGAAAGAAAGTCTGCACACTCAGCAATCACACACCCAGAAAAGGGTGCCTGACCTTAAGCTTTGCATAATGTAAATTATAAAGGCTGTCTTGATTTTGGCTATTTCATAACTACAAGCCATCTAAAAATGCCCAAAGAGAACAATTTCTTTAATGTCTTCAAATAGAAACTCAATTAAGTAAAAAAAAAAAAAAAAAATTAAGTTATTCAAATTGTTGAAACATGTTCGATTATCTTATTTTATGATTTTATACCTTACTTTACAAATCAAAGGGGTTTATTACCATTTAAAGGTACAGTATCTTTATTTCATTACTATTAAGAGAAGATTTTATGTTTTGCCTAAAGTTATACTGAGCTGGAACAAAGGTCTCACCCAGTCTACTAAAAATGATCTTACTAAATTGTTTTTCAAACCTCTGCTCCAAAGCTACCCCAACCCACATCATGTCCTCAAATCAACCAAACAACCCACTCAATATCCTACATACAACACGAAGCCATCTCAACTCACATTACATGGCCCCAAAGCAGCCAACCAATCCATTCAATATCCACACGCACAGCGAATGTCCCCAAACTAACCAAGAAACCAACTCAGTAACCCCTTTTCCACTCCCCAAAGCAACTAAAATATTATTGGGAAAGAACAAAACAGAGAACCAGATAATTTCCCAAGAATAACAATGAATCGAGATGTGAGAATGACCCGTAGTTCAACTATTTTAAATTTAACACTGGATAAGCAACAGAAAAAATTGATCACAAAATCAAAGTGTATACTTTTATAATGTGTTATCATCTTCATTTAGTTTGATTCTATCACACATAGTCATTAATATGAAATTCATTTTAATTTCATATTAATAACCTGGTAAGAAACCTGAAATCTTCATTATGTCTGATTTATCATTGATCCACATCAGGCACTGGGAAACTTTAGTATTTCCTGTACCTAAGTTTCCAGAATCTATAATAGGCTCAACATGAATAAATTAACATTTATAAGTTTTGCTTGTTGCTTGAGTAAAAGAGACGCATTATAAAATGTAGATATTGTAAAGGAAAAACACATATAAAAAACATTTTAGCCCTTATTTAATAAGCTTTTTTTCTAATGTATCTCCCATTGTCATTGTCAACAAATGTCTGAAGTAGACTCCCCCCAAACTAGCAGTACTAAGGACTTGAATCTGCACTCTTTCCCATTTGACCACCATACAAAAATCCTGTAGCTCCTCATCCAAACCAACTACGTCAATCTTGAAAAATCCCAAATCTAACAAATTTGTTATTCAAAGCAAAAGCTATAGTCACTATAGTTAGTGGGTAATGTATCAGTGGTTACCCCAGCTAAAATGTGAAAAACAAGGGAAATTAATAAATAAAATTTATTTTCAATCTGAAGCACATTTTCAAAAACATGCACACCATTGCATGAGTTCTCACATTACACAAGGTCAACGCTGCTAGAAGCTTGTACTGTATCTGCTTAAAATACAACATTTATGAGAAATACCCCTGGGAATGACCACTGAAATGTTTCCCCTTTGCCAGACAAAAGCCAAGATACCTTTTTAAAAACTCAACAATGAGTGTTTACTTTGCTAGCCATCAACCTGTTATATGTTATTCTTTTGACTTTTCCCTTTTCTTCCTTCTTTATTGAAAAACAGACAAACAAAAAAACTTACCAGTGCCATTGTACAACCACATATTTAAACATTGGTGTACTCCCATGATGCTTCTAAAAAGAACATAGTGGAATAATAACAGAAGCACCCGCAGCCATAACAAGACCCTGGTCATTTTCTTTTTTCTTTGAAACTGTTACCTTGGATGTTGAATCCTTGTATATTTCTGACAGTTTTAGAGGTGGGAATGGTGGCATATCAAGGAGAAATTAAATTTCATCATTTTGGCTTTAACACGTACACTATAAACATGACAGCTTGGTGCACTGTAGCTGACAGTTCCCATTAACTGGAAGCTAATGTTGCAGAGTCAGTCCAAACAGGGAGTCACGGCCTCTGGCTACAGGAAGGTCCCCTTCATACTAGGATTCTCACACCCCTCTGGGGGAAAAAAAAGCTATAAATATTTTCCACTAGTTTCCTCCTCAAAGCTATATCATGAATATTTACACATTGGGATCCTTTTGCTATTCTTGGAAAAACACTTCCAGTGACACATTTCACTGGTCTGAGCAGGTAACTCAAGCCGGTCCTCTTTCCAGTCACAGTAAAGATTAAGCATATTGCTTAAGCTTCAGTTCTTGAGCCACTGGTAAAACAATGGATAAAAGGGCAGGAAACTTGTTTTGAACATCTTTGTCCTATTTTTTTTTAATAATTTATGGTAAAATAAGTAAGTACCAGAAAAAATCAGCCAAAACATGAAAAAAAAAAAAAAACCCCAAAATGTTAGGATGTGGATGTGGTTTAAGGAATATTTTGAGTGACACTTCAAAAGTAAAATAAATGCTAAATTGGCTTGCTGGAAATTTTAGGTCCAGGAGACTACCGAAAAAAACACAAATCCATTTTTTAAACATGGTCATGTTTAATTAACAAAGTTTTTGAGTAGTTGTTGTTGGCCACAAGTGCTATGGCTGTGTGTGCAGAGGGAGAAAGCAGATGGTACAAAGAACTTGACACTGTTTACAAAGTGCTCGCATTATAGTTGAGGAAACTTGCAAGTCGAGTTTCCCAGAAGAGGTCACCAAACATAAAGATTAAGGACAGGGACACAAGAGCCAGACTGCCTAGGGCCAGTCTCTGCACTGCCACTTACCAAGTAGCACAACTTTGACTGAGTTAACCTCTCGGTACCTCAGTTTCCTCCTCTGCAAAATGAGAATAATAGTACCCAGTTGTGTTTGAGAACTAAATGAGTTAATATTTTAAAAATGTTTAAAATAGTACCAATAGTGAAATAATAACATATTTAATAATATATTGGGAAACATCCAGAACATACAGGAATATGAGGATAAAAGTATAGCCTCTGCCCTCATGGAGCTCATTGCCTATGCAGCAGGACACAGATTAGTAATTTTAAAAATTCTAAAAATGTGGGTAGTTACAATGTCCAGGTACAAAGGAGAGATGTATCCAACTAGAATTGGCTGAGAGGGATGTGGGGTGTACAAAAAGGCTTCACAGAGAAGGTAAAGCTTAGTACGAGACTTGAAGGGTGAGTATGAGCTCCCAGACAATGATGGGTAATGGTTTGAGCATTTAAAACAGAGGCACCAGCATGTGCCACAGCCATGTGTGCAATACGTGGTATACTGGTGTCTTGAAAGGGAGTTGCTATGGGTGGGCTGTAACGTTCTCTGTCGTCCAGCCTAAGGACGACAAGGCAGACTGGCACCGTGTTATGACTGGCCCTTGTGTGAAGAAGTTTGGACTTGACAATGTGGGTTGAGGGTAAACTTAAAGGTTTATAAGCCAGGGGTGTTATGGTAATATTTATACTTTTAAAAGATTACAGGAGTAGCAGAGTTGAGAATGGACTTGAGGGGTGTGAGAACAGAGATCTAGAGATCAGTTGGTTATTACTATAGTAAAGGGTAATACCATAATCAAGGGAAGGATTCAAAAGAAATTAAAGAGAAATTGCAGAACCAACTGAAAATTTAGAGTGGGAGTAGAGTTAAGGGAGGGGGAGAGTCGAGGTTAAGACTTTAGGTTCTGGCTTAGGGGACTGGACTGATGAAATATCTTTCTCTAAGATAGAGAATATAGATAGGTAAAAGCAAGAGTTCTACAGAAATATGAATTTGACTTTCATTTGTGGTTAATGTTCATATTATATGTTTGGAGTCAGAAAAAATTCCAGACTAGACCCAATCCAGGCATTATCCTCTCCAGGAATCTCCCTTGAAATCCCAGATTATTTTAAATGTTCACTTTCTGTGCAAGATTTCTAGCACCTTTAATTGTATCGTTTGCCATATTATAATTTTATGTTTATATATTTATCTCTTTATTCACTCTCCTGGCTTATTTATTCATTTAACAAATATTATAAAAGATATAGGCTGTGCTACACACAGGCTAGATGTTGGGAAAGCCCAGTGAACAGTATCATCGTGATCCTTGCCCTTCTGGAACATTTACTCTGGCAGAAAAAAACAGAGCCTCTATAAATTCTTGTTAAATTGAATGAGATAGATTTAGGGATCATAAGTACAGGTGGTGTTGAAATTTTGAACACAGATAAAATCTTTCTAGTAAGTGAAAGGTAAAAAAAAAACTTAGTGAGGATGGGAAACTCCAATATTTAAAATGTGAACGAACTCAGGGAAAGGAGAGTGTAAATGACAGTGAAAATGGGAGGTGGATCTAGTAGAAGAAACAACATAAAATGATATTTTTTTCTTTTTACCATCAAATATGATTTTCTAAACCTTATTATTCATTAATCATATTTTCACACATTATGATATTAATACTTTTGTTATTGGACTCTCTTTCAAAACCTGCATTAATAATATCCTAGTCATTCATTCATTGTTAGTATTAGTCTTATTACTGCTAATGCTTATGCATGATTCCACTTATGTGAGGTATGTAAACAGTGAAATTCATAAAAGCAGAGAGAAGAATGGTGGTTGCCATTCTTTTGCAGGGAGGGAGAAATGAGTTGCTAATCAACAGGCATGAAGTCTCAGTATGCAAGATGAGTAAATTCTAGAGATCTGCCGTACAACATTGTGTCTATAGTTAACAATACTGTATTAAATCTGCTAAGAGGATAGAGTTTATGGTAAGTGTTCATACCACTAAAATAAAAATAAATAAATAAGAAGACTTTTTAATTCAAGGAAGTAGAGCTTCAATGAATGAATAATTTAGTGTCAAATGTTGCAGAGAGGTCAGTGAAGATGAAGCCTTAAGAGCAGCAACTAGATCTGGTGTGGTAGGCAGAATTTTTCCCCATAAACTTCAACCCATGTGTTATTCCCATGAATTTGTTAGGTTACATAGGAATATAATAAGGTTATTAATAAAAATGACCTTACAAGAGGGATATTATCCTGGATTATTTGAGTGGGCCTAATCTAATCATATTATCCCTGAGAAGTAGAGATCTTCCTTCAACTGGTAGCAGAAAGAGCAGCAGAAATTCCAAGCAAAGGATTATATGTCCTGTACTTTTGTTGGCTTGAGATGAAAGGAGACACATGGCAAAAAAAATAGGAGACCATGGTCCTACAACAACAAGGAACTGAATTCTTCCAATGACCTGAATGAACTTGGAAATAGAATCTTCTCTAGAACTTCCAGGTAAGAGCCCAGCCCAGCTAACTCCTTGATTCCAGCAGAGGACCCAGTTGAGTTGTGCTGTGTCTAGACTTCCGAACACAAAACTGTGAGATAATAAATTTGTATTGTTTTAAGCCACTAGGATTGAGGCAATTTTTTAGGACTGCCATAGAAAACGTATATACCTGGCAACAATGAGTCAATAGGGGAGTAATGCTGAGAGTAACTTCAGCAGTGTAATGAGGCCCGGAAGCCAACTTGGGTGAAGGGGGGATAGAAGATGTGGACGTAGAGGAGCATTTCCCTTT
This sequence comes from Lepilemur ruficaudatus, assembly GCA_963574885.1. NCBI lineage: Eukaryota > Metazoa > Chordata > Mammalia > Primates > Lepilemuridae > Lepilemur > Lepilemur ruficaudatus. The sequence goes on from CAUYRT010028760.1 coordinate 52,721, forward strand.
TATCATTCCTTTTTGTACATTAGTTTCCATTGTGCACTGTATACCTTTTGTGAGATGATTTATTAAGGCAATTTTTTGAATTTTGCTCCTCTCCCCCAAAATATAACGTAACTCAGTTAGCTTAAAATCACTTGCGTATTTGATAAATATTTCCCTACTCTCTCTCTAGGTAATGAATAAAAGAACGAATCAAATAGGACAGGACCCAGCCCAGCCTTCAAGGGTCAAGATACAGTTAAAAATCTATTGTATTTACTGTATACTTGCTAAATACCAAAAGCTTTCAAGAGATCTATTCAGAGTTCCTTCCACACTCAATATATTCAAAAAAACATGTAATTGGAAGGACACTTGATGTGGCACCATGAAATGAATTTTTTACTTGAATTACCAGCCTTTCCTTTTTCAAAATTATATTTAAATAAATAAAAATTATAATGGCAATTTTTATGGAAAACACATAAAATATATAATCAATTTCAATTAATGTTTCAAACTAAAATTTAACTCCCAAAATTGGAAGAATGACACTAATTCTGAAACTTGTTTTCACGTCTATGTACAGCATCTACATATATATACACACATACATATAAAAGAATGTGTATGTGTATATAGTTATATATGTATGTTTGTATATAATTCTTTGTTAAAAATATGAAAATCATGTTCCAGAACATATTTTTGATCTGTATTCAGAGGATTTGATAAAATACCAGTTTAATAGACATTTGTTTAATTACCACTACGTGTGACGCTCGCTCTACTAGGCACTTGGGTTGATATAAAATAAATAAAAAGCAATTCTTATACTCCACAAATCTATATTTTAGATAAAATTAAAATAACTTTTCTTAATATATGCATAGGAATATCAGATGAAATTAATGTAACTAATCAAATTCATCCCATGTTTATTAAGGTGGCCACCAAAAGTAGAACTGGTATTTCTAGCTCTTTTACTTGCAGAAATGGGTCATGTATGTCTGTTTCATGTGATTCACCAACTATTGTAAACCATGCTGAATCAACTGAATCCAACAAATGTGCTCTAGGCTAGGTGTTGTATTTGGCCCTTAAGTTTTAAAGATTCTTAAGACAAGGGTTTGTCCTCAAGGAGTTGAGTCTCAAATATAAACTTCACTACCGGCCAGCCTTGTAAACCAAGGAATATTTAGGCATTTGTGTGAAATCTTTATATGTCTTTCTTTCTGTGTTTTCTGTTTTTCTCACAATTCTAACTGATAATTATACCCACATGGTATATAACTTGGAAGATTTTTGTCATCATTATATCAATTTAGTACATAAAGTGTGCTTTAAAATGCAATTTTTTATAAACTATGAATTCGTACTTGTTTATGTTTAAATCTGTGCCTCCTTGAATAATTTAGAAATACACAGGATTATTGGTATGATGTATTCAAAAGTGTGATATTATGATATTATTATAAAAATATTTAAGGTCTGAAACCTGGCGCATAATTTCCACCTACTCAGTATATTTTATGAAGTATTTTTTCTCACATGTGTGTTATTATGTAATTTAATCCAATCTGAAGCAACTTATAAAACATTTCCCAAAACAAATGTGCTAAATTGACATGTAGAAGCCATAATATATTTTCATTTACACATATATAGCTCTAGACAAATTATGTTTTATTTATTGTTATAGCCTAATATTATGTTTCGCATGTGTGTAACTTATTTATGACTACAAAGAAAAATGCCAAATTCAAAGACTCTCTGGCAGTCTTAAAAAATAGTTGAGGTTATTGCCTTGTGCCATATAGTTGATAAACTTGATAATTTAAATATTATCATGTGAATCTTTAAAATAAAATGCTACAATTTCTTCCTCTTAAAATTATGTACAAAAATTCCAATAAATAACTTAAAATAAAAAAGAAGAAAAAAAAGCTGTTTGGACATTGTGACCTGGTGGATTGTTGAAAATGACCTTGTGGTGACTCTACTTTGGCTTGATAATAACTCTCTTTCCCTCTCTCTCTCTCACTTTCTCTTTGTTTTAAAAGAGTTATTGTAGAGATGCTATGGAAAGTATAATGTCTTCAGTTTTCAACTTACATATGTATTTTTGTCCTTGAAGGAAAATGGCAAAAATGATACAACTTATAAAACAAATACATTGTTTCCTTAAACCAAACATAATTTTGAGAGAAATATCTGCCTGTACTCTTGTCTTTATATCCATTTGACTGACTCTTTCCTTCTTTGTGTTCCTCTTCATTAAAAATATTTAATACAAAATGAAAGATAAATTTTGTAATATCAGTAAGAATGACTGCTGCCACTATTTGTAAAACACGTAAATTTAAAAGCTTTTTTTCCTACTTCATCTGTGACATTAAACACATTAGTGTTCCACCACACAGAAGAACAATATAGTCAACACTGAGCTTATTAATGGTCAGCTTGTATTTTTTTAGAGCATACTTATATAAGTCAGAAGTAGTCCATTTTAACTAGAAGTCCATCAAAATCACAAATCTGGTCTCATCCTCCTACTAAGAATAAAAATAAAACCTAGCCAACTCATTTGCATCATAATCTAATTTCAAAATTACTTTATCAGTGCAATAACATATTCAATAGAGCTTTTGTCTTATTGATGAAAAGGGAATCCACTTGGTTAGGGAGTACATAACATTTTTTAATTAAATTTGTGTTATTATTGTCCTTACACTCAAAGGGCCAGGTGATGGCAATGTTCCACAGAGGAAAATAATAATGCTATAATAACAGCAATAGCCATGAAAATTTAATAACATTTCACTGAGACATGATGACATAATAATGAATATGTAATCATTATTTAGGCACCTTGTAGAGAAGAGTGAAAGTAATGAATGTGAATATTTACTAAATAAAAGATATCGTTCTATAAATTGGGGATACAGAAATGGGATAAATCTATTTCATTCCTGTACCTTAGTTGAAGAGGCAGATTTTATGCATACAAAGATAAATAAATAATAACAAGGTGGCCAATGACAAGATGTTTGTGAGTCAGGTTATTGGGCAACTATTTCAAGAGGCCTTTGAAAAGAAAGGAAATGGGACAGAGATTGTAGGCAGGAAAGGATACAGCTTTGGAAATGTACCTGATGAGATGATGACAAGTAGACCAGAGAAATGGTGTAAGCAGTTCAAATAGGAGGCCAACAGAGCTTAGACTGGAAAATCGATGTGAGCCAGATTGTGGAAGGTGTTGAGTGTCCAACCAAGAAGGGAGCAGCACGTTGTCTAGGAATTTGGATACGACTACATGATGATTTCAACTGGAGACCAAGGTCATTTTTCAAGGAAGAATTTATAGGATTTAGTGACTGAAGGACAGGATAACCAATGAAAAGGGTTAAGAATGACATTAAAAGGCCGGGCGCGGTGGCTCACGCCTGTAATCCTAGCACTCTGGGAGGCCGAGGTGGGTGGATCACTTTGAGGTCAGGAGTTCAAGACCAGCCTGAGCAAGAGCGAGACCCCGTCTCTACTATAAATAGAAAGAAATTAATTGGACAACTAAAAATATATATGTAAAAAATTAGCCAGGCATGGTGGCGCATGCCTGTAGTCCCAGCTACTCGGGAGGCTGAGGCAGAAGGATTGCTTGAGCCCAGGAGTTTGAGGTTGCTGTGAGCTAGGCTGATGCCACGGCACTCTACAGCCC